>WUAW01007798.1:9412-20692 GCA_017165845.1 Thaumetopoea pityocampa | reverse complement strand
TATATAAATAAGTAAATCGTTGTCTAGTAGGTACCCAAGACGCGGAGAATCCTAATTTAGGGCTGGATCATTATGTGTAAAAAATGTATCCACAAAATATTATTGTTTGTAATATTTAATTAAAATATAATATTTTGTGCGTCTCTGAAGCAATATTTTTTTTAGACATTCAACTATCCTCATAAAATATTCAAAGACGTACTTCCAATAAAGAGTGTTATTTAAGACTAGAAACTCTTTGTAAGCATTCGATCATGTAATATTTCCATATACCTACTTACTCTTATGAAAAAAATAGGTTTTACTCACTGCTTTTCTCGCACTGATGCCCTTAAATACGTGTCAGAGACAGTAAAAAATACAGTTATTTGATAACTTTGTAAACTATTTTTTCTATCACTCGAAATCAGTTTTCTTTTCGGGATAAAAATACTCTATGTCCTTCTCTGTACCCCTGACAATGTGTATACAAAATTTCATGATGATCGTTTGAGTAGTTAGTGCGTTAAAACGTAACAAACCAACAAACGCACAGTCGCATTTATAATATTAGTGAAGATTATAATTTCATATTAAGAGCCACTACAGTGTTGCAACATTAAAAATTAAAGATATGTCCATTCTCCCACTACCACTTGAATCGATTCAAAAATCGTTATCTTCAACGCAACGTTCCCATAATTCTTCGAAATATCCCATCAAACTCGCCTCAGCATCAACATAAGAAAATAAACTGAACATTGTTCTCTCACATCGCCTCCGCGAGATGTATCTCACTCGTTATTTAGTTAGCAGATCACCCCATTGTTACTTAGGAGAAACCACGAAAAAAAACATGGGCGGAGCCCCTATCTCGAGTTGCATCGGGACCGATGAAACATGCTCCCTATCGAGATACTAGCCTTCCAACACGAGCCACGGCGACCAACAACATTCGACCCTACATCGCAGTATACAGAGTACAATTTATATTGGCAGTCTTGCAGGCTGCTTATTAAAGAAAATTAAACTTGCAGCCACGCGAAATCAGAACGAATCCGCGAAAGGAGAACAGCATTTTGATCATCAAACAACATTGATCCTTATTGCTTTGCGGTGAATACTCATCGTTCATTAGTAATATGTTCATGGATGGTGTAGTTACGAAGGTGCGTTATTGTATGGCTTGAGAAATGGCGTTTAGTATTTAACTCGTAAATTTTGCAAGTGTTTATATAGTAAAGGATATTTATATAGAGTGGATTATAGATAAGGAGCGAATGTATTTTCATTTTATTACCAAATTACCGATGGTGAGATTATGGCTGGTCTGCCGATTGTATGTACAGCCGCTATCGGGCACATTTGCCAAGAGAATTGTCTTAATATTTATTTTATTCATTGCAATATGTTATTTTAAAGAAATCGTTCTTCCTGTTAGCTAGAATCCGTATGTCACAATTTTTATATTCATCCCCACTACAGGCGTACGAACCTCCCTTTATAAATAGGGGGATCAGACCGTAGTCTACCACGCTGGCCTGTTGCAAGTTGGTAGTCTTCACACACCCATGCGACAGGTTTCCTCACAAAGTTTTCCTTCTCCCTTGAGTACATCGGTGTCTACAATGTATCTGGACCATACAAAATTTGAAATAACTCAGTGGTATGAGACCGGCATCGAATTTGCAACCTTTTCGATCGCAGGTGGTGCTTAGTACCACTTGACCACCAATGTACGAATATAAATCTATATGCATATTCTCTATATCAAATTTAAAAAAGGCATTAAATACTTGGACACTATACAGGACCTACTTCAAAACTTGTATGAATAACAATTTTATGTAAAGACTTTTCCTTTTTTTTTAAATTTGTGTCTATGCCATGACTTTAATAGAATAACGTTATTATATAATGTGTTGATATCCTTAAACATATCGCTCATTCAATAGAACAATGAAGTAATAACATTTCTGCAATTTATCAGAAGAAGCGTTTCAGTTTAAAATTGGATTATACCCATTTTGGAAATCATATCAATTATCATGATTTTTTATAATTTATTTATAGATTATTATTAATAATTTGAGCATTCTCGAAAAAAATCCGTATTAAACAACAAATCATCGGAATTAAACATAAAATAAAATTTTAACTTTTTTGCAATTTCGTCATTGTTCTATTGGATGAGCGATTTGTCTGAGGCCGATCCCTCAGGAACAGTTTTTTCGAGATAACAGAAAACCTGTCCTATGAAATTCCCATGTCTATGAAATTTTGTACACACATTGTCAGGGGTACAAAGAATGTAACGCTGACAATGTGTGTACACAATTTCATGATGATCGGATGATCAGTTAAGACGTGAAAGCTTAACAAACAAACTCACATTCGCATTTATGATATTAGTTAGGATTCAAGGAATATATTCACAGCGCAAAGCGCATAATTCAAACAGACTACACTGTTAGTTTTACTCTCCAAACAAAGCAAGCAATAATAAAAACAAAAATTAATTGTACGCTCCAAGCGAGGTGTCGTCCTATCCAGGCATCGACACGACCGAACCCTTCGACAGCACGTAAATCATAGCAACACTTCGCAAATTGATCGATCGGACCGAACCGAGAACCACGGGGTTGAGCAATCACATAAGTTAGTGGACTGCAATCACTCTATTCTCACTGGGTAAGAACCTTAGTGGGAATTGTAGAATTGTATATAGCGACATCTGTTGGCGAATATTGTATTGTGATATCTAGATGATGTTTTAATATTACTTATCGTTATCTTATACTTTTGTTCACTGACACCCGATTTTTTTTTAATAACATTAAAAATAACAAATGTCAAAACTGTTACTATTTAATTATAAACAAAACATGGGAGTTTTGGCGACAACCCAACTGACGCATCAACTGCTTTGTTTTAATGTTTCATATCGGTTTATTGTGATGTTTGATATATAAATTTGATGTTGTTTGGTTTATCAATAGTCAATGATCGTGAACGACATTTAAACGTTGGAATAAGTGTGACCATCGATGTAATGCGACAACGTTTTTTTCAAGGCAATAAATAGGCCTGTAAGAATTTTGCCTGGTCAAAATGGTATTCGTCGGTTTAAGTTCAAAACACCCAAGAAGCAATAAAATTGTGACGCAGCGATATATTATTATTAACTTGAAAATATATTATATGACTTCAAAATATACTCGACACTGGCAGGAATGGCGCGAATTCGCAGCTGATTGTCACTATAAAAAATAGAAGAAGAATGTGTATTGCTAATCTATCACAAACAAAGCAATCGTAATCATAATTAGAGCACACGAATCGAGGACCATTGACACAGCAGATGGTGTGTTATCAGCCCGATACGTTGGCGGATGCTGCGCGATAAATAGACGAAGAAACAAGACATGATTTTCTCAAAAATTTTAAGGGACTTTTTATTACGGCCGGCGATGCTGCGGTAGAGCGGTCAAATTTGAATGGTTTGTCGTATTTTTGATGTTCTGTCTGTCCTGTGATTATATCGTGTAGTGTTTGTTATAGATAGATAGATACGTACAAACAATCACACCTTTTCCCTAGTTCTCCGGCGGGGATGGAACCCCGGTCTCCCGCGTGACAGGCAGGGATACAGATAGATAGATACGTACAAACAATCACACCTTTTCCCTGGTTCTCCGGCGGGGATGGAACCCCGGTCTCCCGCGTGACAGGCAGGGATACTGATAACTACACCGAAGAAATGGGGTAGGAAAAGACCACTTCTTTCAATTTGCTATGAGCAAAATGGCTATCAGTAGGCCACTTTTCGCCTCATGAGAAACGAGACGTATCAAGTGGCGAACCACGACGCCGTCATTTTTATAAGGTTCAAAGTATTAAAGTTCCTTATTTCGTTTCCACGAAAAGTAAAAAGAGCAAATAATACAGAATTTGGGAAAAGGACTATAGGATATACGATACTACTACCTCGGAAGGAGTAGGGAGAAACAGTAGTAGCTCGGGGGCCCGGGGTCTCTTACCCGTATACTTAAGTCTATTTGCCGGACAGGCCAAAAGACCAAGTACTCCCTGGCCTTACTATTATATTTACAAATATATATTTACTATTTATATGGCCTACCTTGACGTGCTGATTATAAGAAATATTTTTTTAATATCTAGTTCACACAGTTCCTTTTATATACATATTGAAAATCTAGTTGTATCATTGTCAAGAACCCGCTGTGGATTACCCAGGCGCTGCTCATTCGCGGTATATAAATTAATACAGTTTTATTTTTTTATGTCGAATGGTGAAGATTAAATTTGGAAAGGTGAAATATTTTAAATTTTATAAATCTCTTTGCCGAACAAACTAAAAGACTAAATATTTCTTGACCTATTACAGATACATAATTATTATAATTGGATGTAAATACATAATATCCTTGCATGATATGTCAGGAAACCAATATCTGTTCAAAGATACCCAACATGTGGGTACAAATACCTAAAATATAAATTTATGTAAAGAATTGTTGTTGGATCTAATAAAATAAAAATTAATATTTAAAAAACAGACAACTACGTCCGTTTTGTTTTAAATATTAATTCTTATTTTCTTATTTTATTAAATCCAACAACAATTCATTACATTAAAAAGCGTGCAGGATTGTGCAGTGTAGTTTCTTAAAATATAATTTACTTATAGTGAGAGGAATAAGTCGATCTTGCATCAGTTCGTTGAGATGATTTAAGTAATAAATTTGATTGAAAATTTAAAAAAGAAAATTTGATTCATCCCATAGAAAATGAACATGAACGTTAAGCTATTTGGGACGATTTTTTTTCTATAATTTTTGATCATTCTAAGATAGTTTGTAGTGTTATTAGTTAAGATGAAATTTTATTTTTGTTAATAAAATCCACTAAATATCTAATTATAATTTAAAAAAAATGTTCCCAATCGGGAACGCTGGTCGATGTGTGTAATTTTTATAATTCGCCAACGTAAGTATTTACTTACGTTCGCGAATTATAAAAATTACAGAATTATCAGATTTTCATATTTATGAAAATCTGATTATCCCATTCGGGAACGCTGACTTGGAAATGGGTTAAACGTTTTACGTCTCCTTATTGTATAACTTATAATTAATTTATCATCAAAAACTATATATCATGTCCCGCAGTTCATGATTTAAACAAAAACGATCTATTATTCACTGGTTACAACGATCACGAGTTAGTATTACCTGGGCGGGTGCTCCCGCGCATAGAATACACGTAGACATAAAACTATACCTACGCCGCGCCACCCATTCGGTTGGGTCTAACTCAGTGTTTGTCACATACGCGTTGGGTTTGCACGCGCCATTTGCTACCATCAAGTTATT
Organism: Thaumetopoea pityocampa; assembly: GCA_017165845.1. Classification (NCBI taxonomy): domain Eukaryota; kingdom Metazoa; phylum Arthropoda; class Insecta; order Lepidoptera; family Notodontidae; genus Thaumetopoea; species Thaumetopoea pityocampa. The sequence continues at coordinate 15,317 of WUAW01007798.1, read as the reverse complement.
CATCATTGACTACATTTTTTCAAGTCTAACTTTTATAAAGTTTAAGATCATCCTTATCACAGTGCAATATTCTACAGTGATGATAATTTAATATTTACATAAACAAATCAATTAATGAACATTTAATCACGTGTTATGACCCTACCGGGCGAGAAAGGTACGAGCTATTCTGAAATTGTCAAAGAAAAATAACTATAATGCGTAGAGATACGATTTATATTAGCCTGCACTAAAAGGGCAAGCTGTCTTGTAGATTAATATAACTGTTAGGCTGTGCGAATTAAATTGCGACTTACTATGCCGTCATTAGGGTCGCCATTTAATTAANCAGTGCAATATTCTACAGTGATGATAATTTAATATTTACATAAACAAATCAATTAATGAACATTTAATCACTTGTTATGACCCTACCGGGCGAGAAAGGTACGAGCTATTCTGAAATTGTCAAAGAAAAATAACTATAATGCGTAGAGATACTATTTATATTAGCCTGCACTAAAAGGGCAAGCTGTCTTGTAGATTAATATAATTGTTAGGCTGTGCGAATTAAATTGCGACTTACTATGCCGTCATTAGAGTCGCCATGTAATTATACGTCTTCACGGAATGCATCTTCTGTCCCTCTTTGTTCTGTGGTATTACCTACATAAGCTGTCATAAAAAAAACTCGTGTCCACCATGCACCACATCAAAAAAACCATCTTTCTATCAACTGCTCCATCGCATGGTAGTTTAATAGCGCGATTCTAATCTCTTGAAATGTCACACTATGACAGGTTACTGTTATTATGACACAAAGAAATACAAACATATTTATTGCGAGTCATTTAATAAATTACAATCTTATTGTGTACACACAAGATTAAAAATCAGTTGCGTTGTTTGTAAATTTTGTTGGTAACATTTTAAAGCTTTGGTTTGGCATCCGGCGCGCGCGCAACCGTAACGTCGATTACTCGATAATTTTCGAAGATTAAATCGACTTTTTGACAACACTACTTATTTTAAAATAGGTCTGAATGAATGTTTGTGTAGCGTTTGACGTGTAAACGCAAATTGTTGGTCATTTTGATGGATATAATGACATAGCGGTGGTATTACATACAGATTCAGCTATGATAAAATTCATAATAATGTGGATGGTTTAGGAAATTTACACAGTAATATATCATTAATCTCCGGTAAAAAAGAGGGGTGTTATAAGTTTGAAGTGTGTGTCTGCCTATGACCTCGTAGCTCCTAAACGAATGAACCAATTTTGATGGTTTGGTTTTATTTTATGGATAACTTTAGATTCAGTTCAACTAAATCTATTAACAGTTATATATTTCATTTGTGTTTTTTTAAATGTTTCAATTTTATTTACTGAGAAAGCCTAAGTTCCTAATTAGGATCATATTTTTATCTTCCAAGAACTTTTATTTGCATCTAGACAAAATTTACAGGAGGAAAAAAACTGTATTATTTATTCTGTGTTGAGCGTACAAAAAGATAAAAAAAAAACATAAAAGTACTTCATTTTTAAATTTTCCGGATGATAAAATCATATAATTATTTTTATTTTGAATTTAACTTGTTTTACTGTATATAGAATTTTTTAGTTTTTATTCAGGACCTATAATTTCCAGTGCTATCAAAGAATAATGATATTCGTAACAAACCAAGGGACTTTGAAATTAGGAGATGAATGCTTCCTATTTGTGCCGTCGTCTGCTAACTGACAGTAAAAAGACGGTTTTCTGTTAAAATGTTAGAAAAATAGAAAATCTCAGAAGATCACAAACGATACATATACTATTATAAAATTATTACATGTAAAATTTTACAAATCAAATGTATTTAAAAAACTACTCAGATCGACTAATTAAGGGTTTCTGAAACCAAATCCGTCGATGTTTGTTTGATTGTTTATGCGAGCTTCACGCAAAAACCGACTAGTAGATTTTGGTCAAACTACTATAGTCTTAAAGATACAGACTTAAATACTGCCGCATGTTTCATCAAAATCAGTGCAGCAGAATTAAACATATAGCTTGATCCGTGTTTTAATAGCCGCCATTAAGATACGAGAGGTCAAGTAAAAGTGGTTTTTTGGTTTTTATATAAATCTATGACTGTTTCGGGATTTCCTTTGTAGTACACAATAATAATACACTCATTTGTTGAAGACGTGTAATAATTTAATTATTAAATAAGCATACTTACATACATCACTAAAAATACAAGAAATCTCTATTAAATAGTCTCCACAACAGTTGAAAGAGATCCAGGGCAACTGGTTATACCGTAGCCATGGGGGGATTTATAACCCCCCCCCCCCCTCGAAATGTAAAAAGCTATTTCTTTTAGTAAGTATGAATGAGAATGCAGTTATATACAGTGCGCCCGTCTCACTCTGTTGCTACAAACAAACATTTTTTAGCGAGTATCAAATACATTGTCATCAAACGGTACAAAAAATACTGCGATTTTGCGTATCTTTAGTCGGTATGTTCCGAAATCACATCTAAATTTCTTAATTTTGACGTATCTAAACAAAAGTGACAACTACAAAATTGTTCCTATCTCGTACTGGCGTTTGATGTTAGAAAAAGATAGGGAGAGTCTAAATTTAGTTAGGTGGTGTTACAGCAGAATTTCCACCAATGTCCTTAGTACAAGTCCACGATTGGCAAGCGGATAGTTTCGCTCTAATCTGCGCCCACGCACTATTGTCTAAACGCGGCAGTACGATAATATCATCAGGTGAACAAAAACAGAGCTGTCTTTAAAAGGTGCGCGAACGGTTTCGCGTTGCGAGAGATTTCCTAGCACATTGTTATTGTATTTTTAAACTATGTTTCGACCGCAACTCCGTCCAAATTAATATATATTTTCCCGAAATAATTATAGATTTACAAAATAATTCCAAAAAATATTTTTACTTGAGTTCTCGTACCATAATGGCGGCTACTGAAACAGAGATGAGGCCGTATCTTCAGTTCTGCTGGACCAATTTTAATGAAACATGCTGCAGTATTTAAGATGGAGTAGTAGTGGTTTTAAGACCGATCTTGGTATATCTCTCAGCTAGTTCTCGCAGCCATGGGAAGAGATTTGTCCGCAAAAATTTAGTTTTGATAAACGCAGAACAAATTCTCTGGGTACGAAACTGTTATTTACTCAAAAGGAGCTCCAATGGAATATTTTTACTAAAACATTGTCCGAGTTTTAATAAAAACATATTAAACATTCGCCTAGCCAAAGCCCAAGTAGCCACAGCCCAAATAACACTCATTAATAGTTGTATAACACAAACACGTATATAATTAAACTAAAACATTGTGTTGTGTCGCTATCTTATCTCTACATCGGACCATTAACGGACCTCTACCAAAAAAAAAACATATACTTAGATACACAGCCGGACATACTGACTCTAGCGTGTGTAATGGTCTAGTTTTGGGACATACAGATACTCGTAGTTACAATACTGAATAAATTATTCTGATAATTTTTTTTTTTATTGATTTTTAGAATAGTTTTAGTTACTTATCCTTTTAAGTGCGTGCATGCGTACGTGTATATGTGTATATAAGTGTGCGTGTGTGTGTGTGTGTGTGTGTGTGTGTTTTAATGGAAAAAAATAGTACATTGGTACTATTTTTTTCCATTAAACACACACATGTTGATACTGACCAATATTTTATAAAAACTTAAATTGTGCCACTGTTTAAACTTCCATACAGTGCCTACCTAAATTCACTCTGGATTCTGGATTATATCGTAATTTATTATGAGCTACCTGTTGTCTACGGCTTCACCCGCGAATTTAATGGTCATTAGGTAACTGGTATGTAACTGAAATGTTACTTCTAAGGCCTGTAGTTTTTTTTATTTTTTTATGCAGGAATCCAAATCATTTCTGGAAATAATTATTACCTAGATACTGAACTATCTTTCCAAAAGTCCCGCCAAAATCGGTTTCGGGTTTAGGGATCAGTATAGACCTAAAACAAACAGACTGACAAACGTACAAAAATTTTAAAACCACGTGTATGAATTTTAGTAACGTGAAAATAGCCATATGAGATCAGAATAAAACCTTTATATCGAGATGAAATTACAAAAAAAAACTTTAATTTTAATTTATTTGTATACAAAAAAAACTAGTTTCCGAGTGTTTTACAGTATTTTCGTTAGTATAAAACTCATTTTAAATATAAGCTACTTAACTTCTAAATTTACAACAAAAAAATCTGCACCTTACAAATCGAATTTGTTGGCCAACGTGCTCTACGGAATCGAGAGGTCCGTATGTCACGCGCGTTTATCAATCGATCTAAAACGTTCTACGCACACAATCGGCATAATCGTAGTCACACGTAACCGAACACTGCCTGTCAAAACAAACGAACACTGTCCTTAAACAATAAACCCATAAAAAGTGAACACCCACGCACGAAACAACGCAACTTGGACCGTATATTAATGACGTTAGAGTCTACAATATCAATTGGAACTCTCTAAACACAACCGCATCCGTCATACGCAGCGATGTATCGATATTGAGTGCAAGTGTCAAAATCATATGAAATGATCTCAAATATTTGATAGCACCATAATAGTAAGTTCTACGTTGAAAAGCATCTCTAAATAATCTATCTAACTATCGATACTATTATAAAATTGCTAAATGTGAAAATTCAAAGATATTTAAAAACAAACTACTCAGATCGACTAATTAAGGGCTTCTGAATCCAAATCCGTCGATGTTTGTTTGTTTGTTTGGGCTTCACGCAAAAACCAGCGCGTAGATTTTAATTAAACTATTAGAGTCTTAAAAGTACTATTCCAACTTAAATACTACAGCAAATTTCATTAAAATTGGTCCAATAGAATTTAAGATACAGCTTGATCCCTGTTTTAGTAGCTGCCGTTAAGGTACGTGAGGTCAAGTAAAAATGGTTCTTTGGCTTTTTATATAAATGTATGGTTGTGTCGGGATTGTGGGCGGAGTCGCGGGCAAAAGCTAGTAATAAATAAATTTATCGATATACCACTGGGTATCAGTGGTCTAAATCCTTAGTTCCCAAAGTGGTCCAAGTGGACCTCCAAAGCCCCACGGAAGACTCGACGGGGGTCTACGTTGGCGTACGCAAATTTCCATAGATTTAATCTTCTCACTTTTTGTCGAGTTTTGGGAATATGGTAGAAATTTAGCTGCAGGGGGTCCACTTGAACCAGATAAATTTTGAAAGTGGTCTATGAGAAAAAAATGTCTGGGAACCTCTGGTCTAAATGGATCGTAGACATACAACTAGTTGGTGCTTTTTAAAATGTTCCCTGCCGCGTGGGGCCCCACGCTGAAATTTGCGTTCAAGCCACTGCGCATTGTCATTGTAAAATAAAGAATTAAAAAAAATATATATCGTGCAATCAATTATCACTTTAATACTATATTTATTGCGTTTATTTGATCATGGTAGTCATTATCTTACCGTAACTTGTTTTAACTGCACTTCTCGCGTTTCAATCGGTCATTCATTCGCGTACCGTTTTTTTTCCTTTTTTTTTAAAGACAACTCCCGCATTAGGATTAATTCCCGTGTCGCGGGGACTTTACAAACATTAAATAACGGGAACACAGAACACCCAGACTCGGAACAACAATTTGTGGTTCACACAAAGTTGTTGTCCCGTGTGGAGATCGAACCCACAACACTCGACAGCGCAGTGGACGCTTAAACCACTGCGCCATCCGTGCAGTCAGATGCCGTCAGTGCCGTTGATACGACAATTACTGTTTCACTGAAATTGGCATTTATTTAGTTCAATATAAGGGGTTTTTCAACAAGAACTTTGTTTTTCAATTGGCGCAACACCAACAACATGACAGTTTTGACATTTAGTTTTTTGACGG
>WUAW01007797.1:26803-37787 GCA_017165845.1 Thaumetopoea pityocampa | reverse complement strand
AACTGGTGTACTGTATTATGTATTGTTAACTGGTGTACTGCATTTGGATAACGGGCAGCAGCGTTATCATATTATTCAGTCAATATCCACTGCTATCTCCAAGACGCCTGCCAAGCGTGGAGATTATGGCAAATCCCCCCTTGTTGTGGGGGAGGAAAACATGCCTTAACATACACCCTATATACAGGCATATATTTTACGTATCGCTCATCCAATAGAATAATGACGTAATTGCGAAAAAGTGTTTCATTTGGATGATTTGTTGTTTAATATGGACTTTTTTCGAGAATGCTCAAATTATTAATAATAATCTATTAATAAATTATGAAAAATCATGATAATTGATATGATTTACAGACAGACAGACATACACTCACGCCGATATCATTTCTTTCCATCTGCTACTATCGTTCAATGTAGCAGAGTGGCTATCCGCAGTCCACATTTCGCCCCCGTGGGTAACGAGACGTGTCGGGTGGCGAACCACGACGCCGCCATTTTATAAGGTTAAAAATGTTAAAGTTCCTCATTGCGTTCCCGCGACTTAATGGAGAGGAAAAGAAAAAGGATGAGGTAGGAAAGGTGTATTGAACAAGGAATATGGAATTTTGGAATAGGATTATAGGTTATAAGATACCACTATCTCGGAAGGAGTAGGAAGAGAATAATAGGAAGTAGGAAGAGAATACTAAATATTCCCGGACCTGATATGATTTACAAAATGGGTATAATCCAATTTTAAACTAAAACGCTTCTTCTGATAAATTGCAAAGATATAATTACGTCATTGATCTATTGGATAAGCGATATGATCTTTAATATACTCGTAAATTAGTGGCGTTAATTTTATTTTTGTTATATAATTAATTACCATCATGTTTTTAAGGTAATAAATTTACTTAATATTCAATTGTTTCCTTCACTTAATTATTTAGTTATTTTATTCTTTAGTTTTAATTATCGTAGTACCTCTTTGTAAACCGTTTATCCCTTATTCTACCCCCATAGGAGTGGAATTTCCATAAATGTTTTCTTAGAATGCGATGATATATAAAAAAGCATCAACTGCCAAAATTTCAAGTTTGTAGCCCCAGCGGCCTTTCAGTCAGTCAGGACAAGTAATTACATATGTATAGACGTAATATATTTCTACACACACACATACGCACGCACGCACGCACGCACGCACGCACGCACGCACGCACGCACGCACGCACGCACGCACGCACGCACNNACATATATATATAAACTTAAGTATACGGGTAAGCGACCCCGCCTCCCCGAGCTACTACTGTCTCTTCCTTCTCCTTCCGAGATAGTAGTAGCCTATATCTTTTCTCTCCATTACGCCGTGGGAATGCAATGAGGAACTTTAATACTTTTAATCCTTATAAAATGGCGGCGACGTGGTTCCCCACCCGACACGTCTCATTGCCTGTGGTGGCGAAATGTGGGCTGCGGATAGCCACTTTGCTACAACAAACGATCGTAGTAGGTGGAAGGAAATTGTCTCTGCCTACTCCAATGGGAAAGAGGCGTGACTGTATGTAGTATGTACTGTGGTCTCTGCCTACCCTTATGGGATATTGGCGTGAGTGTATGTATGTATATATATAGATTTCTATATTTCAGATCATCGCCAACGTATCACATCAGCTGTTTGACATATGTCTCATTGATGTATGCATATAGATGTAAGTATTGAGTTTACTTATGTCCTCCTTGTAATACACGAGTATATTGACTGTTGTAGATAATCATACAAATGTATAAGGCATTTATGGGAGAACTGAAGTCACCGACGTAGCTCAAAAGATTGCAAAGCTACGGTCCCGGTGAGCGGGCACATAGCTCGCACACCCGGAGGACGTTCGGGTCCTAGTGTTGGAATGACGACTCCAAATCGAAAAATATAATATGGGTCGACTTCCAATTAGCTAGGAGAAGGTCGCGGGCAATTGTTGGATGCGGACGGCTCATAGCCGCTCTGTGTGACGATCACTAGAGGAGACCTATGTCCAGCATTGGGCATCTGTGGGCTGATATGATGTTGACGTTACACATTTACATATATGTACATTGAAAACGCAGTTACGTCGTTTAATTATGCCCACGGAGTATTGAACTCTTCTAACTCTTCTATAATATTGATGGTGATTTGGTATTTTGTATATCTACGATGAATCGATGAGAGCCTAGTGGTATAATGACGCATGTCATCTTAGATTTCAAGTTCGAATCCAAGGCACGCAGTGAGTTTTTGAAATCATGCGCTTATTAATAATTTAACAATTAATTATCACTTAGTCTTGCTAATAATAATCGCTTGCATAAGGTTGAAAGAAAACATCCTGAGGAAACGTCATATACGGCTGAGAGATTTTATCAACGGCATGTGAAGTATTCTGATCCGCCCTAGGCTAACACGGTGGACTTAGCCTAAGTCATCTCATTCTGAAAGGAGACCCGTGCCTTGCCGTGCGACTCTGGGTGGGTTGATGATGGTGATGGTGATGATATAATGGGTCACATAACATGTCTCCGCGGTCTTTTGTCACTAGATGGTGTTGATGCATATATATCTAGTAACACTCACCCTATCGTCTAAAACAAACATCTGCTTAAATGGTGACATTGCAATTTATATTTTTTGTAAAGATAGTTTTATAATTCGTTGCTTGTGCAAAAAGTTATATTGATTTGAAAATGAGTGAAATATCTGAAGAAATACGCTATGTAATGTTTTTTTTTTCCTATAAATGCAGCAAAAATTTTGTGAGTGAACGAATGACCCAGGAATGGTTTGCTCGATTCCGATACGGAAATATCGATATCAAACATGCACCTCGCTCTAATCGGTCAGTCATTGAAGCGGTCGATGAAATTTTGCAACCGGTCGAGCGAGGCCAGCACGCAAGCTGTCAAAAAATAACGGAAGTACTAAACATCATCTATATGATAGATTACAATCATTAAAAAAGAGCTGGGCTTTTTGTAAAAGAAGCTCATTATTTGGGTCACATGAATTAACACAAAGAAATTTGATTGATCGAATTACCATCAATGAAATGCTGTTGAAACGCAACGAAATCGAACCATTTTTGAAGCTAATCATTACAGGCCATGAAAAATGGATGTATTACGAGAATATCAAACGCAAGCGATCATAGTCAAAGGCCCGCGACCCCTCTACAAACGACTTCAAAGCCCGGATTGTCGGCAAACAAGGTTATGTTGAGTGTTTAGTGGGATTGGAGGATCCATTATGAGCTTTTGCAACCTGGTTAAAGCGTTAATTCGGTCCAGAAATCCAGACAAGCGACCACTATTGGCCAACAGAAAGGAAGTTGTGTTCAATCATGACAATGCGCGGCCACACATAACTTTGACGATTTGATTTAACTGACGGAACTTGAATGGGAAATTTTAATCCATCCATCTTATAGCCTGGACCTAGTACCGTCTGACTACCATTTATTTCAGCCTCTGCACATCTCTCTTAATAGTAAAAAATTGGCCAACCGAAGCGCCGTAGAAAATCACTTGGCGAAGATTTTCAACGATAAAATACATAAGTTCTACACTGATGGAGTTATGAAGCTACCCGAAGAATGGCAAGAGATCTTAAATAATAATGATTAATATGCACTTGATTAAAATTAATTTTCAATAAAGAAAATTACTGTTCAAAAATGTACCAAAAGCGCTGAGACTTTTGTACAGCCTAATATCTATGTTTGCCAGGTGTCTAGTGAAATCGCCGTAAGCGTTTTTGTATCGCAAGACAAAGCAAAATAGTTACGCATTACGGTGAACATTTCAGACAACTTGTTTAGGTTATCTGCAGGATGTTAAAGATGATATTCTTGTTAATCATATTAATATTATTCACAAACGGCTTATCATTAAAAATCAGAAACAGCTCATTATCAAATTAAAATTGTATACACAATTTATAGAATACGATAATAAGTTGGGTATGTATGTTATAATATAATTAATTGTGTTTCTGGAATACATCAGTTATGCATCGAGAGCCACAAATAAGTCAAAGTCAAAATTTTTTTATTCATGTAAACCCAACACACGTATATATATATATTTAATCCCGCTCCTGATTATGTGGTGTCGGTGCATATGTATTGAGAACGAATGTCTATATGATAATATTAATATACTTCACATTCACTCGCTTCAAACGGTGAAGGAAAACATACTGAGGAACCCTGCACTTCTGAGAAATTTTCTCGACGGCATATGAAGACCGCCAATCCGCATTAGGCCAGTGTAGTGGACTATAGCTTAATCTCTCTTATTTTGAGAGGAGACCCGTAGCCTACAGTAGGACAGTAGGTGGACTGGTGATGATTGCCAGGGTAAAGCTTTATAAGGTTTTACATAACTTAGGAAAATATATGAAATCCATCATCCATTTTCGTAAGACAAAAAAGAAGATCTAAGAGTGAAAACTTAAATTGAGATGAATATTTATGATAAACTAGCTGTTTCCCACAGCTCGACTCGCGTGTTTAGTTTTAACCTTTCGTTTTAATTACTTGAGTACTTCTTTATTGTGTTCCCTTTTGGGGTTAAAACTACTAAACTAATTCATCCTTTTAGGAGTAAAATTTTGAAAAACGCCAATATACGTGTACACTTATTTCTAACTAGAAACAGGTATATGAAATTTTGTGCTTTTTCCTCAAAAGTGTCGAACTTACCGTATAAACTTACAACCCTGAATTCACCCTCTTAGGAGTGAAATTTTGAAAAACGTCGATTAAAGTGTACCAGTACATTTATTTCTCACCAGAAGTAGATATATAAAATTTCGTGCTTATTACTTTGAAAATGACGGACTTCCATACAATCATTCATCCCTTATTTTATCTCTTTAGAGGTGAAATTTCCGAAAATTCTTTCTTAATGGATGTTTACAACATAAAAGACGTTGACTGCCAAAACTTCAAGTTTGTACTGTAGCCCGATCGGTTAGGCTCTGCGTTGGTGGATCAATCAGTCAGACAAAACAAATAATTATTTATGTATAGATGTGCCGTGTACATAGAGATAAAAAAATAATTCTTTTATTTATGAAAACCATAGATATCTACTTATATTTGAATAACTGAAACCAATAATTAGTATAGATTTAACAACTGTTTTTCTTTATAATTCAATATTCTATTAATATTTTTAAACTATGTTATTACGAAGTTGACATATCGTATGTCATTTACGAAGTACTTCAAGCAGCCACTTTGTTATCTTCTTCTTTATTGATCTGTTTTATATCAACGATTTTTTGCGGGTCATTTAAATAAGTGTTATATTTAGTAGGATTGTAAGGGTATCGGGGATCATAAGGGTATCTGGGATCATAGGGGTGCCTCGGATCATAGCGTTTATAATTATTATATTGCACCAAAGGGTTGTATCGGTTCCGATTGTAGAAGGGATTGTAGCGGTTGAACGCGGGATCTACAAGTTGTTTGTCTTTATCTACCACGGGCAACACTCCAACTGTTTTGCCGTCCGCTGGTATATGAACGCCTGTGGGCCTGAATCCTGAAACAAGTTAATAATAAAGTATATTCATTTTGTTTGTGTTTTTTTTTTCATATAGGTCAGGGGATACTTAGTCTTTTAGCCTGTCCGGCAAATAGACTTACGTACACGGGTAAACGACCCCGGCCCCCAAAGCTACTACTGTCTGTTCTTACTCCTTCCGAGATAGTAGTATCCTATACTCTATAGACCTTTTCCTAAATTCCATATTCCTTGTTCAATACACCTTTCCTACCTCATCCTTTTCCCTTTCCTCTCCACCAAGCCGTGGGTACGCAATGAGGAACTTCTAAATCACTTTTGAACCTCATTTTTATGGTGGCGTCGTGGTTCGCCACCCGACACGTCTCGTTGCCCACGGGGGCGAACTGTTGGCTATGGATATCCACTTTGCTATATTGGACGATCGTAGCAGGTGGAAAGAAGTGATCTCTGCTTACCCCAATGAGAAAGAGGCGTGACTATTGTAGTATATACTGTGGTCTCTACCTACCCTTACGGGATTTTGGCGTGAGTGTATGTATGTATGTATGTCTATTCATTTTGGTATCCGAAAGTAAGACCCTGTTTAGGAGTCTCGTAAACGTTTGAAGTGGATGCTTATTCGGGAGCGTCGAGTATTTAATATTTATGCGCCTTAAATATTTTTACACCTTAGACTGTAAAAAAAGAAATCTCAATTTTTGAGTTAAGCTCACCTTTGTACAACTTTTTTTCTTTATTTACAAATGTATTTATCTGTTTGTGTACAATAAAGAATAAATAAATAAAGTATAACGAAATAGAGAACCTGTTAATGAGACAAACATTCATGCCAAACATAAGTGTATAATTGTTAACTGTAAACTAGCCTTCCCATATTACCTCTCATACAAATACTACCATTCAAACAACACACACATATGTAACCATACAAACGTTCGTACAATATACACACACTTGCATATACAAATTCATGCACCCTCACTATACAAAATTTTTGTTTTTAATCTCAGTCTTCGAATTTTTATTTATTTATTTATTCTTATTGTACACAAACAGGTAAATACATTTGTAAAAAGAAAAATAAGATGTAATGAGCGTGCTTAACTCAAAAATTGAGTTTTATTCCAGCAAACCTTAGAGTGCAAAAGTATTATTTTTGATTTATTTTTGATACTATTTCTTGAAGATAGGACTGATTAATAAAAGAATAAATAGATTTTACATAAAATTATCAGACATACAATTCTAATATGTTTATTTTTGTCTCGACATAGTTTAACGATATGGTTCGATGTGTAAGCAATTAATAACCACGCTCACCGTTCTCGTCGGCGACGTAGGTCACTTGTATCGGCGTGCCTTCGGGGGAGATGTAAGAGTAACTGCCCTGGACAACCTGAAATGAAGCAATCAAAGGTAATGTTCATACACGCACGCATGCACGCACGCACGCACGCCTGTACGCATGCACGCACTCAAGCACGCCTGCGCCCACACACACGCACACGCACACACACTCTCACTCTCCTACACTATAATAAATATGAACTTATCATAGTTTGACGACTGATTGGACTGGTATAGTAGGCAGTGAGCCTGCATTTTGTGGAAAAAGTGGCCAGAATATTATTATTATAATTCAACAAGGATAACTGGTCTTAAAATGATACAAAAAATATATAAGACCTAAAACACCACGTATCTTCCTCTATCACTTGATCGTTTTCGACGAAGAGCCTTTCTAATAACTTCTAGAATTGCTAGGAGATGTGACGTCCTGTTGTGTTTTTTCATCGCCTTTGTAATAAGAGTGCTCAGAAACACCGCCAAATGTGGCTTCTGATCCACCCGCTAAATATACTAAATTCCATCTCATCATAGCTCTACCACCGTTGGTAGTGTACTACAGTCAAACACAGTCACGTACAGTCAAATCACGGAACGAGTTCCTACCATCGCTTCCCCCATAATTCTTACAACATAACACCTTTCAAGATGTCTTCCTAAAAGACGGGCAACTATTTTTAATTGACAGGTGACTGATATGCGTGAATAGATAAAACTGATTCGCGCATGCGTAACTTCATTACGCAAATTTTCGTCGCATGGTGCGCGCGCATATTCAAAAATCACTCTCATTATTTTCTCTTAACGGGCTTAAAGAAATGCTTCTTTGCTTTGCTTTGCTTGCTTCTAAGTTATGCAACTTAGAAAAATTAAAACATATTTTTGCAAAACAAAAACCAGCGTCAACAGCACCTGAGTTCCTTGCGGTTCGCCAGCCTTATCGATGTAAGCATCTTTCAAGAATCCACTTTCCTGAGCTTGCTTGCCGTCTCCAGTTGAAAAGCTAAAAAGTATATAAAAAGTCAAAAAAAACGTCATAAATACGCGTTTTGTTGCCTACGGAGGCGAAATTTGGGCTGCGGATATCCACTTTGCTACGATAAACGATCGTAGCAGGTGAAAAGAAGTGGTCTCTGCCTACCCCAATGGAAAAAAGGCGTGACTGTATGTATGTATTATAGTATATATAGTCTCTGCCTACACATGAGATATCGGCGTGTATGTATGTATATAATAGATATATTATTTTTTTAGAATATCTTACTAAGGAATTATTAAATAAGAAAGTTTAAATGTTTGTAAATCAATCATCGAGTGATATGACAGATAGACATATTTAGGCTAATTTTGAAATTTCACGGAATGTTAATCACAGCCAACAACTAGCGGTGTATAATGCAATAAACGCATTATAAACTCTTCCTCTTCTTCTTGGCGTTACTAATCCCGGCTTCTATTGCCAGGGTCCCCCTTTCTACTAGGTTTATTGAAGCGCATGAAAAATTATGTATGCTAAAACAAGGCTCAGAGACCAATAAAATCTACCTTTGAAAACTCCCACAAATTCGCTGCAAATTTGTATTTCACAAACATATGCTGTGGCGATTCGCTACATAGTAACCACGCATCCTGAACAGATGGCGTAATTCTTGTATAACGACATTATCAAAGAAGTCTGAATCACGGTGAAGAAGTTTAATAGCGACTTAGGGTATATACAGCATCCCGATATCAACTGGAGCAGTGGCAGATCCTGGCAGATATAACATCCGTCTGGTCGGAAGACCTTCGGTTTCCCAATACTGTCACTCTCACCACACTTCGACCTAGCTGATGGTCCCGACGTGATCAACAATATCTTTATCGACTTCATGATTAGTCGGCGACCTACGAAGTCCTATGACTTCCTAGTCCTACGAAGTTCTACGAATGTCTATACATTCGTAGAACTTTGTAGTACTGCTTTGTAAACATGGATCGCCTAGCCCGATAGATTGTTAGTAACGAAAGTTATTCATCATGGAACATACTATTAAACGAAATTGGTAAAATTATTTTCAACACAATACCACTTAGTTTTAGGTCCATAATGGTGGTTTATGACAGTTTTTTTTTTAAACTCGCATATCATTCAAAATTTCATTCCTGTTCCAATCGTTAACAAACTTAATTGGGAATTGACTTTTAATTTTAGTTATACCTTGGTGTATAACCAGATTATTTTATAATTATTATTCTATGTGTAACGATTCGATAAATGAAAAAAAAAGAAAATTCACGTTAACTACGTGTATACCCACATACATACATATATGTACATATATAATATACATGAATATAATGTACAAATTTTAAATATGACTTATGTATATACAAAGTTTGACATAAGAAACTACACTGTCATAAGAACAGAAACAAAGTATTCCATAATTATTTATTAACAGAAAGTGTAGTGTACAACACAAGTTCTTATAAAACTGCACACAGAGTAACAACGTATGTAAAGACATGATTCATTTCTGTAACGCGATATCGTCAGAAGCCCGTGGTACGTCATGCACGTTACGCGACAGATTTATTATATAAGGACAAATAAATGCACTTCTGAATTCACGGCACGCAACATGATTGGTATATACCTACTATACGCATGTATATATAGTTTTAACACAACATGGTACACTTGCTCCCCATCTCACTGAATTTCCTCTGCTGGGTGCCCCTTCTATAGAAGGGTACTTTTATTGCATACATATGTAGTTTAATATGTTTGGTAGTGTATAAGTAAATGTGCGTGCATTTATATACTACTAACTTTTGCCGCGGCTCCGTCCGCGTGAATGTCGGTATTAACAATCCGATTTATATAAAAAAACCTTATAACTATTTTTACTTAACGGAGCTTTCGTACCTTAACGGCGGCTAGTAAAACAGGGATCAAGATGAATCTTCTATCCTATTAGACCTATTATGATAAAATATGCTGCATTATTTAAGTCTAAATAGTACCTTTAAGAATGTAATAGTTTAACCAAAATTTATCCGCTGGTTTTTGCGTGAAGCCCGAACAAACAAACAAAGATCGACGGATTTGGTTTCGGAAGCCCTTAATTAGTCGATCTGAATAGTTTGTTTTTAAATATCTTTGATTTTTTAAAATTTGACACTCAACAATTTTATAATAATATAGGTAAATTAAAAATATTAAACTACATATATAGTTCAGTTTTTTGGTATAATTACTTGACTATGCAAATATACATGGACAATCAGAGATTTTTCACGGTTTCTTCATAGCAAATAGAAAAATCAAATCGCATTCTTAAAATTTCTTGTATTTTGATTTACTTCATCCCCAGTCTATATTCGTCCCCATTTAAGGGACATGAACCTCCTCTAATTAGGAGAGGGATTAGGCCGTAATCTACCGCGCTGGCCTGGTGCAGCTTGGTAGACTTCACACACTAATAGCGGCATGCAGGTTTCCTCACGAAGATTTCCTTCTCCATTGAGTACATTGGTGTCTACAATGTAGACTGTACATGAATTTAAAAAACTCAGTAGTACGGAATTGGAATCGAACCCACGACCTTTTGAAAATCGTATCCGACACCACTAGACCACCAATGTACTTAATTTTAATTATTATATTTTGATTTAATTGTTTTAATTAATTTGGATTACGTTTGCGAATGAATTAGAGTAAGATATATGTAAATCTAAATGGCTCCGAAAAAAAAACTGTATTAAAAACACGTACCTGAACGCATAAGTCCCGTCTGGTCCATGGTCGCTGTGATATGTCAGTATGGGCACTACAGGACTCGCGGCGTAGTTGTAATAAGGGCTATTATAGCCTAACACCTCCTGTCCCAGAACTGGCGCCGAAGCATAAGGAGTGGACACCGCTGTCGTCGGCACTTCTGTCGCTGGAGAGACGGACACTTGAGGTGCTGGTATAGGGGATGGAAGAACTGTAGATACGATGCTGTACAGCAACAAACAACTGATGACGTGGAACATCCTGAAATATAATTCATTTCATATATATATATATATATATATATATATATATATATATAT
>WUAW01007796.1:12401-24745 GCA_017165845.1 Thaumetopoea pityocampa | reverse complement strand
GTACAGACTTGGTCCAGAAACAAGTTTGGAAAAAAGGAGGATTTGGTCATTTAATGAATTCTGCCAATAAAGGGACGATATATGAGTTTGCTAGTGTGATGTATATTGATTGATTGATTGATTGCCACCCGTGCAGTCAAAATTTAATGAAACATGACACATTTTTTTTGTATCTATTGGACGCTTATAGTTGCGATCTCTTCCACACACACATGTATTATTACATATGTATTAATTTTAATGCAAATTCCATGTTGGATTAAGTAAAAAATTTTTTTTGACAGGTGATAGGTAAAAATTTGTCGCGGAAAAAATGTCACAATATGCTTTATTAGACACAAAATTGTCGGGACATGTTGAATTTTGACAGGAGACTTGGGCGTGTGTCAAAACCTTACAATATTGATACTTTTAATTTATTATAATTATGGGCCTACTACTTAAAAGAGAAGATTGCCATAATTTCCACGCTTGGCAGGTGTAGTAGAGATCGCAGTAGATCTTGATTGATAATAACAAAGTAACGTTGCTGTCTAATGTCTTAGTACATCCCTTAGCTGGTTCTCAGTTAATTTGGTTGCTACAGCAACGTCTAATGTCTTAGTACAGCCCTTAGCTGGTTCTCAGTTAATTTGGTTGCTACAGTAACCAAAAAGCAAGTCTGCTATACATAGCAGACTTCACGCAAAAACCAGTGGGTAGATTTTGATTAAACTATCACAGTCTTAAAGGTAGTATTCCGACTTAAATACTGCAGCATGTTTCGTCAAAATCAGTCCAGTAGAATTGAAGATACAGCTTGATCCTTGTTTTAGTAGCCGCCGTTAAGGTAAGAGAGGTCAAGTAAAAGTGGTTATAAGGCTTTTTATATAAATCTATGATTGTGTCAGGATTTCTCATGTAGCGGAAAACCGACATTCACGCGGGCGGAGCCGCGGGCAAAAGCTAGTTAAACATAAAATCACAACACGTGCTGATAGATACGTAGTCACAAGGAATAAATATTGAATACGTACCACCTGAATTTTACTTTGAACAAGGTGATGTAAAGACAAGTTAATTTATAGAATTGTGTACTTAATTTTGGGCGT
This sequence comes from Thaumetopoea pityocampa, assembly GCA_017165845.1. NCBI lineage: Eukaryota > Metazoa > Arthropoda > Insecta > Lepidoptera > Notodontidae > Thaumetopoea > Thaumetopoea pityocampa. The sequence goes on along the minus strand of WUAW01007796.1, from coordinate 23,654 downwards.
CGCTATCAAACAAGTACCAAAATTGTTAGCGCGTACTATTTAAACAATATGGCGGTAACAACGCTCTAAGTGGCATTATCGCTAAAATCGTGTGCCCGTTCGCGCGCTGTTAATATTTAATTCGACTGACGTTGGGAGACGTAGTCTCTTAAAGATTTGGCTGACAGGTTTGAATTAGTATCTGACATTAATATTCTATTCAAAAAATTCAAATTCAAATACGCAAATTGAATATAGGTCGCCTCACCGTAGAAACTCACAAAAAATGTGACGTATGGCGTTACAAACGCGCCCGCTTCAGAATATTTCAGCCCTTGGATTAAATGACGCACGTTTTATCTATTTTCGACGATTATAGGAAAATTCGTACCAAAATGAAGTGGTCTTGTATACAAACATGTTGCGCAGATATGATGGAAATCGAAGAGTCCCCTACTATCTATAAACTCATTACAATATCACCTGCTAGTGGTCTCGCTGCTTAGTTACAAACGAGGCTTTGGCGCTCGAATCCTTTTTTTAGAGGTTATGGTGGTCAGTCTGCCATTGTCCCATATTTATACCAATTCAAAAAATATGAAAATATTTTATGAAATCATTATTTTTCAATAAAAAAGAAACTTAAAACAAACTTAATAAATAAAGAAAATAACAAAAAAATATTTAAAATATTTAAATGCTTAAAATATTTAAGAAACTTAAAATATTTTAAGAAATAATTATTTTTCAATAAAAAAGAAACTTAAAACAAACTTAAAAAAATAAAAAAAATATTTAAAATATTTAAATGCTTAAAATATTTAAGAAACAAAATATTTTAAGAAATCATTATTTTTCAATAAAAAAGAAACTTAAAACAAACTTAAAAAATTTAAAAAATAACAAAAAAAAAATGTTTAAAATATTTAAATGTTTAAAATTTTTAAGAAACTTAAAATATTTTAAGAAATCATTATTTTTCAATAAAAAAGAAACTTAAAACAAATTTAAAAAATAACAAAAAAAATATTTAAAATATTTAAATGCTTAAAATATTTAAGAAACTTAAAATATTTTAAGAAATCATTATTTTTCAATAAAAAAGAAACTTAAAACAAACGTAAAAATTTAAAAAAATAACAAAAAAATATTTAAAATATTTAAATGCTTAAAATATTTAAGAAACTTAAAATATTTTAAGAATTCATTATTTTTCAATAAAAAAGAAACTTTATTCAAGAAATTTACATTATTCAGATGGTGACACCACTGTGTGTTACATCGATGCCCATCATTACGGGTGTTGCCATAATCTTCACGCTTGGCAAGCGGATTGGAGATCGCTGAGCCGGTCATCTGGCACCGATGATGCTGCTGCAAGTCACCAGCCAGGCGGTATTTGGATCAAATTTGATGGGATTGTTAAACTGTCATCTTACAGTCGCCAAAGCTTGGTTGGATGTACTGTGAGCAGGCGAGCAGGTGAGGTTAACATTTGGGACACCAAGATATTGTATGCACCCCTTTTACATCATTGGTAAGTTGGTTGGTAGCTCATATAATAATAACGTAAATGAAGAGAAGTTAAGACCAGCTTTCCACTATTCATCAACAAACAGAAAACATTTAGGTAATTATCGAGATAAGGAAACTATCCTTTACAATTATAAAATATGTAATTATTACATACATACACTTACGTAGGTATCCCATAAGGGTAGGTAGAGATCATAGTTTGCTCATGCTACGATACTGACACGCCATTCTCACCTCATCCAGTTTCATACATTTTTTGATATACCTTTGTCGATTATGGGTGCTACGAACTTGACCTTTTTGAAACAAGTTGTTGATTTGATCAAAATAGGTTTTTCCTGGGTGCCCTCTTCAGATATTTCCACTCATATTTGCTTGCTATATTTTATTCGTTATTCGAATTCCTCTTATTCTTTTTAAATGACCTTCTTTTTAAATGAAACGGGAGCATTCCTTTTCGTTCCTTGTCACCACATCATACTTGAACTTACACCGATCCCTTAACGAGCTATTCCACAACCGATCAGTCAGGGTGATTCCACAGATACTCCATTTCTATGGCATTCAAACCAATTTCGTTTTTCTTTAGTTTAAAAATGAGTATTTTTAAATCGAATAACACTTTCACATAAGAAATATCACATTGCCAATTCTGAAGTACTGATTTGATGTTTACAACCGTATGTGCGAGTAACATGTCCAATATTTATCCAGTTGACTTGTAAATAGATTCAGATAAAGCCGGGTTTTCATGATACGAGTGCACTTGTGAGAGATGGGTCGTATACCATCCACTCGGAAATTGGTGTTGATCACGTAACGTGTCAAACGTTACATGATCAACAGTGTTCAAGTAGTATTTTTTTGTATATTCGCACACATTAATTGCGTTATTTGTCTCGTTAACTTCACTTTTATTGTATCTGATAGATGCCATTTTTTTTTTATAAAATTATCCTAGAGAGAAACATATTATGTGGTTTAGTGGTAACAAATATGACTTAAGCTTAAAAGGTCGTGGGTTTGATTCTGGTATCTGTATCGCCGAGTTTTTTCTCATTCAATTACGGTCATATAAGATAAAGTAACTTTCGCTTGTGACCTTGTTTTAATAAATTTTACATTTTTAGGATTTAGTAGTCGTAGTAGGAATGGCAGCATATTGGATAAAGCCTCGTCCCGAAACAGTGTATCGAATCGAATCTACATTCTGAGCACCAATGTACTCTATGGAGAATCAGCTTTCAAGTTAATGTAGAGATTTGAGGACTACGTATGATGGGGGAATGGTATCACAGGGTATATATAGGTAGATTCCCCTTTGCATAACTATGTTCAAATGGCCCCGAATCTCCTAAACGATTGGTGATACGAACATTGTTTGTTTTTCCAATTAGAATAGATTTAGGCTGCGGTAATTACTTACCACCAGGCGGACCGTAAGTATGTTTGTCACTATTGTGTTATAAAAAAAGTGTGACGCCTGACAGTAGCCACAGTAGCCACATTTGCCTCAGTGATTGCAGTTGAGGGACTGGCTTCGCGATTCTCATAATGGAGTCAAACATGCCCCCCTAGCCAAGTTGCCATTCGACAATCGTTATCGCTAATAGAAACGAAAAAATGTATTGGAAGGACACTTCTAATCGCCAATTTATAAAAATGTTGAAAAAATTAATTGACCAACCCCTTCCCAGTCAAAAAATGCCTTTTTAGTTTATAATAAAGGCTTATACATCCAACTTTTTTTTACACGATCTTTATTACGCGATTTTGAAATAACACGGTTCACCAATATATAATTTTACACGATTTTTTTGGTCTAGCACGAAACCCAAAAAAAATTAATTCTAATTTTGACAGCGTAATTAGAAGACTGTCGGTTTATGCCCACATATGTGTGAGTGACTTGGTCTATTTCATGGCTTGTTTACTTTATATTCTGGAGTTATAGGGAATATCTGAATTTTATAATCACTTTTTTCTTTATTTCACTGTACTTCAACTTGATCATAGCATTTCATCATTTTTTAATGTAACGCTGAATGCAGCGATATACCGACAATGGTCGGCGTCTACTTCCGATAAATAAATGCCGATCTCTCATCACGTGTCTCGGAAAGATAACCACTATTTTACGTGTAGAAATGCCTCACACATACCGCTTTGCCGAGGTTACGGTAGAATGGTCATGTGTGCTTTGTACCCACTAACATTCTACGATGTCTATTTAGACCCTTGTACCCACCCCCGGGCCCACGCTAGTATACGTTCGTAGTGCGGGCGATTCAACTCGCAATTTCAGCGACAAGTTGGAGACGCTGAGCATCCCACATGGGACATGCCAGTTGGGTGTGAAAAGCTGTCTTCCAGGGCCGGACAATGGTGATATCTGCCCGTCGCCTCACGCCCGATCAGACACAGATACTGCCCGAAGCAACCATGCCCGGTCAACACCTGCGTCGGTCGGTATTAAATCCTTATCTCTCTTTCTTCTATTACGTTCACGTAATCTTCTACAATATTGTGTTATTTTTCGGTTTTTGTAATTTTTTTTGGTAATAAATATGAATTGTTTTTGTTTTATATATACTTAATGTGGATTTCATTACTGATTTTTTTTGCACGGATTTTTGGGAATATATTTAGAGTTATTCATCTTTTAAAGTTTTGGAACATATCCCCAAATTTACCATATGTTGCATGTAATTTTTTTACGTTTTTATTTGCACGGTTCTCTAAGGAACGTATGTATGTACGTACCGTGTAAAAAAGACTTGGGTGTATGTATATTTTTAATACAACATTCGAATTTCAAATGTATAGCCATTTAGTTTGTATTTTTTTTATCAAATTTGACACATTGAATGCGGATTCCTATAGAGATGTTCATCTCTGTGGCCATGTTTTTAATGACCTGCTCTCCTTTTTTTTTCTTTGGAATAGATAGAATAAAGTATTATTATTAGTTGACGGCATAATGCGGCTTACAAACTAAATTGAAGCGAAACACGGCGCCATGTGTTCGGTCTCCCCGCTCTCCACGGTGGCGTGTGCTCGGCCTCCCCGCTCTCACGGCGCCGTGTGCTCGGCCTCCCCGCTCTCCACGGCGCCGTGTGCTCGGCCTCCCCGCTCTCCACGGCGCCGTGTGCTCGGCCTCCCCGCTCTCCACGGCGCCGTGTAGTTGACATTGAATGTGTTAAGCCAGTACTTGACTACAATCCCACATGATGGTAAATGGCGATGTAATCTAGGGAATGAAATAATGTATAGTGAATAGAAGAATTGTCTATGGGACCTGGTGTATATGTATGTGATCTCGTACAGTGCCACCGAACGTATTTATTTAATATCAGCGACCACTCCGTCCTATTAACTTTTAGAGGCAATTTGTGACAGCACAATATTCCAGGGAACTTTCAGTATTTTGTCCGACCCGCGCTAATACCCAATTGAATGTTGTAATCAAACTTTGAAATTTCGCGGAGCGTGTCACTAACTAAAAAACCCATCGTTTACTGTCGGCGACACTTTTGAGGGGCCGCCACAAAAGAGGCGGCTCCGAATAATAATTGAAGAATACAGGATGTTCCACGAAAGTGTTAAAATTTAAAAATTCATTGAAAATATTTCGAATTTTCGAATTGCGATAAGGGCGCAGAGATTTTTAATGTATTCCTTCATAAAAGTCATGTAAATCAACAGTGTCAATTCTGATCTAATACAAAATAAATTTAGGCTCTCGCTGTCTTTTTCTAATACCAAACACCAAAACGAGATAACAAACATTATTAGCGAGTAGCAACCTATATGTCTGTCAAAAGGTACAAAAATGTTGCATTTTTGCGTATCTTTAATCGGAATGATTCAAGATCACGTCTAAATTTTTACGTAGAACTTAATTTTGAACTATCTAAATAAAAATAACAGCGCCGGAATTGTTGCTATATCGTTTTGACGTTAGGAATTAGAAAAATATAGGCCTAGAGTCTAAATTTTGTTGTGGTGTACAGCAGAAGTACCAACAATATTTCTGGGCTAGTATCACAACAACACTAATCATAGAAGAGACTGTGAGCCTGCGGGGGAACTTTCAGATGGTAGTTGTCATATAAACTCTGATTTTAAATCCCCTGCAATAAAATTTAAGAAATTCAAAACCCGATTGTTTTCAAATTCGAATTTTTCGGATTTAAAGTCCCATGAACCCGGATTATCCAGATAATTAGTTTGTTTTTAATATTTTTAGAAATTCGTGTAAAATACGTTTTAAACCAGCCAAAAACCAGCAGGTAGATTTTGATTAAACTATTACAGTCTTAAAGGTACTATCCGACTTAATTAATGCGGCATGTTTCATCAAAATTGCTTCAGTAGAATTGAAGATACAGCTTGATCCCTATTTTAGAAGCCGCTACTTAGTTACGAGAGGTCAAGTAAAAGTGGTTCATAGACTTTTTATATAAATCTATGATTGTGTCGGGATTTCCCATGTTGCGGAAAACCGACATTGACGCGGGCGGAGCCGCGGGCAAAAGCTAGAAAATATATATGGAGACAGTAATAATATTTATTTTCTCTGCACAAAGAATAATACTAACATCTAATTCACATCAGTTACAATCATTGTCTGGATTATATGAGGAGCTGGTTATGGATAATGAAAATTTTTGGTGTTAATTTTAAAATTCTGCCCCGTAACATCCTGTATTATTAAACGTCAAAAGTTGTATTATAAGCTCGAAATCGAATCAGGCTTCATTTAGCGGAAGTCCATCATAAAAAAATTCAATTAGTAATATAGTGTATTTTATGTTCCACTACCATCATCGTCAGCGCCTGGAAGTCCACTGCTGGACACGGGGCCTCCTCCGAAAAAGGGGGGATTGTCATAATCACCACGCTTTTGGGGGCCACCTTGGAGACCGCAGTAGATTTTGTTTTTAATTTAAAAAGACCAATTATCTTGATACGTCATCTCTTAGCTGTCATCTCTTAGCTGGTTCTAAAAAAAGTCATTAAATTATATTTTTTTTTGAAAATTGACAAAATATTTCGTCACAATGAAAAAATGCATATCGCCCGAGTTTTTAGGGACAGTTATAAATTTATCCCTATTTTAACGAAACGTGGAACTTTTGAAAAAGCGCTCTTTATAAAAGCATACCAAATTAGTTGCCATTTTCTTATAATTTTGAATTCAGTCAGTTTCATTCTTAGCATGCAACATATAAATGCCATCTTGACCTCTTTAAGGGAACGGTAACTACATTATGGATATCTGAGGACATAAAAACATAAAACACACAACCTGTGTTAGTTATTCAACTAATTAAAGATATAAATTCAGTACTATGCATCTGTATATATGTATATAGGTGTATAGTACTGAATGTACTATACACTATACATACATACATATATTATACTATACACCTGCCAGATTATCTCCGAAAAAAGTCAAATTATATTTTATAATTATAAAATGTAATTTGATTTGAGAAGTGTTTCTATTTTTAAATTTCTTAACAATAAACCCGCTTTTACGACGGTCTATAAACTTACCAGTAACAAGCAAACGAATAAAGGATCTAATTTCTTTTAGCACGAGCCCCGTACACCGCTTAATGCTGGGTAAGCGAGAGAAATCAGAATATATCAATACGATTTCTGAGAATTAATTTCAACGTACTTCACAAGTTCACGATTCGTTGAACAATTATGCTCGAAAATATATAGATAGGTACTTTAATTCATTTCCAGCGCATCTTCAAAATATTATTTAGAATTTCAAGTGAATTTAATTAGTGGAAATTTTATTTTAACAAGATTTAGCAACGATTTTGGGCATAGACTATAACACGAGTATATGAGTTTAGAAATGGAAATATTGATTTTTTGCAATATTGTATGTAGGTACTACGTGTATAAAAAAAACGGCCTTTTGATCGTCGAAATGCTACTTTACTGCATTGTTTTTGTTTGTATTGTATTTTTAGTTTACTGTTTTATTATTTAGTGTCAGTAATAGCGACATTGTAATATACAAAAACGATGACATTATTTTTGTACTAATTTAAAAATAATTCGATATTATTTCTTTTTAGTGACAAAAATAAAAAAAGAATAGATATGTTAAATTTCTTTTTTTTTCCTAAGTTTATTCATTATCTAAAAATTTTAGGCATTTTTAGGCATTAGTCGAATTTTTTTACACAGAATCTTACTATTATAAAATTGTTAAATGTCCAATTTTGTAAATCAAAGATATTAAAAAAAAATTACTTAGAACAACTAAATAAAGGCTTCTGAAACCAAATTCATCATTGTTTGTTTGTTCGAGCTTTATGCAAAAACTAGCAGATGGATTTTGGTCATACAATTACAGTCATAAAGGTATTATTCCGACTTAAATACTGTGGTAGGTTTCATCAAAATCGGTCGAGTAGAATAGAAGATACAGCTTGATCCCTGTTTTAATAGCCGCCGTTAAGGTAAAAGAGCTCAAATAAAAATGGTTATTGGGCTTTTTATATAAATCGATGATTATTTTGGGATTTTTCATGTAGCGGAAAACCGATATTCACGCGGGCAGAGCCGCGGGTAAAAGACAGTAGCGAATAATAATGTGCAAAGTAGGTAAGTGCTCTATCATTATACAAACATCAATGACCAACAACTTACATTGAAGAAATGACATCAAAGAGGAAGTATTCCAATTATAAAAGAGATTCAATAACCCGACCACAGACACTCCAATTACATAAGTAGGTCTTATCTAACTCAGAAAGTAAGCCTTTTTTAAATAGCCTTTTTCATAATTAGGATGGCGCAGCGACCCAAAATGATGAGAAACTTCATTTTGATCTGTCCTGCGACACTTCCTTCCGGTCCTCCACCTGAAGTTCGAGCAGGTCCTCTCTCATTTTATCACTCCAGAGTGGCACTTAACCCATTTGCACTATAAGCGTACATCGATATCTCCATTCAATAACATTGTAACTAACTTTTTCTGTTTTTAGGGGAGATCAAAATATTAAGTTAAAAAATCATGTAAAGTTCAAGATAAGCATCTGTGTCTAATGTTTTTAGGAACACTATTTTCTCTACTTTAGGGTGGTAGAAGAAGACTTTAATATATTTACTTTATTATATATTTTTTTAGTTAACAAGAACTGTATAACTTAAGTACATCGGTGGTGTAGTGGTGTTAGACACGGCTTACGATTCAGGGTCGTGGGTTCGATCCCGGTCCCGTACTACTATTGTAATGTATATGTATATATATGTATTGTATATATGTATATATGTATTGTATTTGTTGTGTAGTTACTATTTGTAATTCGTGTATGGTCTACATTGTAGACGCCAATGATACTTAACGAAGAAGGAAAACTTCGTGAGGAAACCTGCTTGCTCGCATGGGTATGTGAAGTCTACCAACCCGCACTAGGTCAGCGCGGTAGACTACGGCCTAATCCCCTCTTGATCAGGGGAGGTCCGTGCCCCTGTAGTAGGGACGAATATGGACTGGGGATGATATAGCTTATGTGAAAAAAAATGAGTTACGATGTTATTGCATGTTGACATCGATATATACGCTCACATTTTGGCCCCTTTAACCGGAACGTATTGTATACGTTCAAATATTCTAGTCATTGTAACCGGACACGTATACATATTTTTAATTTTGTCGATCACTGTTATAAACAGTTTGCTTAGAAAAATGGAGAGTGTTGTAAGAGATTTAAGTGATTATTCGGATAATTTGGAAGAAGAGTCAATAAAACGAAGATCATTAGATTATTATTATTGGAGTTCATCTGTAATGAGAAGGATATATAATGTTACTAAAGAAGAACGGTTGTAGCCGTATCTCAAGCCATCAGTAGGATGGCAGATAATCTAGAGTAACGCTCCCACCCCTTTCAATATATCTACGAAGGCCATCATAGAATTTTCTAGTCAAAAAGGGTCGGATGACATGTTCCGCAAATAAGACGCGGAGGTCTTACGCAATTCTTATACAAACTTTTTCGTGTGTCAAATAAAGATATTAAATTAAAAAAGCGAGACGGCTCCCTCAAAAGCGAGCATTAGATAAAATCGACTATAACACATCTATGCGCGTGTAAACTAATTGAATTATTTAAATTTTGACACGGTCACTCGGAAAATGTAGTAAGATGGGCCCAATCCCAGTCGGAACCGTATAAGTCGCAATGGGGTGACGCAAGGAGAAGCGGCCTCTTGACACACTTTTCAATCTGTATGATAATAATTGGTTGATTAGTGAGTTTAATAATGCGATTGTAGGCTGCTTAGTGGTCGGAAAGTTCGAGAATTACTTGGGCTATGCGGATGACACGAACTTCGGAAGCGAGCGTATGGCTCTGATAGTTAGAAGTGGCAAGTTAATTCGGTCTGAGAAGTTTATTAATTAAAGTGTTTTACATATCGACAATATTTATTATTATTATTATAAAATTGTTAAATATAAAATTTTCAATAATCAAAGATATTTAAAAACAAACTACTCTACTTATTCCTTAATTAGTCGATCTGAGTAGTCGTGATTCAAGTTTTTATTTTGGATGACTAAGGAAAAAATCTGAAATTTTTTTATCGATATTTTACGTGATATATAAATAACTACGAACCTCTTACATCTATACTATAATATTATAAAATTATTAAATGTTAAGTTTTCAAAAATCAAAGATATTTAAAAACAAACTACTCAGATCGACTAATTAACGGCTTCTGAAACCAAAACCGTTGATATTTGTTTGTTTATTTTTTTGTTCGGGATTCACGAAAAAACTAGCGAGTAGATTTTGGTTATTNNAAGGTACTATTCCGACTTAAATACTGCGGCATGTTTCATCAAAGTCGGTCCAGTAGAATTGAAGATACAGCTTGGTCCATCTTTTAGTAGCCGCCGTTAAGGTACGAGTAGTAGAGGTAAGTAAAAGTGGTTATAGGCTTCTTATATAAATTTATAATTGTGTCGAGATTTCCCATGTAGCGGGAAATCGATATTCATGCGGGCGGAGCCGCGGGTAAAACTAGTATGATATGAAAGCTTGTCGCGAGATTTACTTATATATTTATAAAACATTTTCCTTTTTTCCTTTGAATTACTTATATCAAGGTCAAGGTTACATATGATAGTCTTATTTATCTCCATTGGTAAATCTCTCGACAAACTTTTATAACATAAATAACATATAAATTTTGTAATGTAATAACTTGATGGATTTGACTTAATTTAGAGAATATTTTCTATTTCTTTATAGAAAATTTGTATTATGAAGCGGAAATAATATTTTTAATTTATTTTGTTGTTCAACATTTTATCCGAAATCAATAACAACAATTCGCGTGCCATCTTGCGCCTGCGGCTTGTTTAGTTTCAAGAAAATATCGATTTTTTAGTCAAGTGTTGCCAGCGTTCTATTAGTATTCTTACTATAAAATATACAAAATATTCGATTATCGTAATCGGTTTATTAAAATAATGATTAAGCAATAACTTATTACATTAAGAACACATATAAGTACGTATCAGGGGTACAAAGGCGACACTGTCCATGTAGTAAGAGTCTTTTTAATGCAATGGTAGTTAATTACTCTTTAGGTTTTACTTAAAATATCTGCATCGGCCGTCTTATTATTCGTGATTTTAGTGTAACGTGATTGGCTACATATGGACAATTGGCTATATCGTCCCCTTAT
>WUAW01007795.1:14136-27210 GCA_017165845.1 Thaumetopoea pityocampa | reverse complement strand
ACGAGGTACCCTGCTCGGCGGGGTGACCGTTACCTGCTAAGCCGACGACACGCTGGCCACGGCCAGAGGCCGAACGCACAGGCAGGCGGCAATGCTTGCAACGGCTGACGTGTCACAAGTCGCGGCGAGGATACGGTCACTCGGGCTAAGAGTGGCTCTCGAGAAGACAGAGGCCATATATTTCAGCGGGCCCAGGAATACCCCACCACCCAATTCGAACATCGTTATGGGCAGGGTCACCATCAACATTGGTCCCACACTGAAATACCCGGGCCTCATTTTGGACGGTCGCTGGAATTATGGCCTTCACTTTAAGGCGTTAGCGCCGAAGTTGATGCGGACGGCGGGAGCTCTTTCTCGGCTTCTCCCCAACTTAGGCGGGCCGGGGGCGTCCTGCCGCAAGTTGTACTCGAGCATCGTGCGGTCCCAGGTGTTCTATGGAGCGCCAATTTGGGCGGAGAACCTGAAGGCCAACAACATCGCGGTGTTGCGAAGATCGCAACGTGTCATGGCTGTCAGAGTGGCCCGAGGATACCGCACGGTGTCATACGGGGCGGGTACATTGCTTGCGGGAACACCTCCCTGGCATCTGGAGGCGAAGGCCCTCGTGCATCTTTACTGGTGGCGCAAGGAGGAAGAACGTGAAACGGGACGTCTGCCCGAATGGGAGGAGACGGCTTACGAGAGACGTCGACTGCACGTCGAAGTGATAGACGGGTGGCAGCAGATGCTCGCTAATCCCAGCGCAGGGTGCGCTACGATTGCGGAGATCACGCCAGTCTTTCGGGAGTGGTTGGAGCGCACTCACGGCGCTCTGACCTTCCGTCTCACGCAGGTGCTGTCCGGGCACGGTTGCTTCGGGCGGTACCTGTGGAGAATCGGGCGTGAAGAGACGAGTGAGTGCCACCACTGCACTGCACCGAAGAACACGGCAAGTCACACCCTGCTGGCTTGTCCAGCGTGGGATACTCAGCGGCTCCAACTGTTCGCTGAGATCGGCGAGCGGGCGCTCTCATTCCCGGGCGTGGTGTCAGCCATGGTTGAGAGCGAGGGCGCTTGGACGCCAGTCGTCGCCTTTTGTGAGGCCGTAATTCGGCCAAGGAGGCGGCCGAGAGGGAGCGAAAAGAGCGCTCTCTCAATCCGGCCAGACGCAGACGTCCCGGGCGTAGGCGAAGGGCCTATGCCCGGGCGCAAGTCGACCAACGCCCGCTTGAGCCGCGGAAACATGCTCGCGCAATCCCCGTAGTCGAGCACACGGGCGAAGACGGACGCCGGGGAGTTTTTAGTGGGTGCAAGCCCCACATAACCGTCGCGTCGTGCCCTCGATGCGGCGATATGCGTCAGGCATTTTCTCCTCGAAAAAAAAGGGATGTTTACGAGGTAGCGGTGATAGCCCGCCGTGCGTCTAGTGGTCCGATGTTGAAAGGGAGGTGGAGGAATTAAATCGTTTAATTTCTGTGCACGCTCTCCAAAATGTGTCCCGTAGAATATTGAACAGCTGGTAACCCTGCGCCTTCGTGATTTGAGTAGTGAATAGTGGATTAATAGTTTCTCCCTTCTCTCTTCTCTACTCTTCCCTTTAGTTAATTAATAGTGATGTCATTTATACAAGGTAACGTCATTTATTTCAGAAACAGAGATCGTCATCGATAAGTGTAACCCATCACCTTGTGGGACGAACTCCGTGTGCAAGGACGGCGTCTGTTCGTGCACAGAGGGGTACCACGGAGACCCGCACGTGGGCTGCCGGCCCGAGTGCGTGCTCAGCACAGACTGCCCACGCGATAAAGCTTGTGTGAACAACAAGTGCATGGACCCTTGCGCGGGCACTTGCGCCACGAGCGCCCTCTGCACCGTGATCGGCCACGTGCCCATGTGCAGCTGCCCGCCCGGCACCACCGGCAGCGCGTTCTACAGCTGCGAGCCCATTACAGGTGACTGCACTCATTAAAAATTATTTTGGATAAAAATGTAACACGTATTCGTATATAATTAATTGAATACATATGTACATAGAGTTATGCCTTTTATCCTGGTTCTCTAGTGGGGAATCGAACCCCGGTCTTCTGCGTGATTGTCGGATACACCGACCATTATACTACCGAAGAATTAGGGTATGCAGAAACCACTTCATTCCATTTGCTATGAGTAAAATGCTATGAACAAAGACATATCAGGTGGCGAACCACGAGGCCGCCATTTATGCCGCCAAAAATTATTAAAATTCCTCATTGCGTTCCCACAGAAAGAGGATGATATAGGAAAGGTGTCTTGAGCAAGGAATATGGAATTTAAAAAAAGGACTCTAGGACATAGGATACTACTATCTCGGAAGGAGTAAGAAGAGACAGTGGTAGCTCAGGGGGCCGGGGTCGCTTACCCGTATACTTAAGTCTATTTGCCGGACAGGCTAAAAGGTTAAGTACTCTCTGACCGTATACTTAAATGACTCATCATATTGCAGTGCCGATCGTGACGAACCCGTGCGTTCCATCTCCGTGCGGACCAAACAGTCAGTGCAGAGAAGTGAACGGCCAGGCCGTGTGCACCTGTGTCCCCGGGTACAGAGGGAGCCCCCCACTATGCAGGCCCGAGTGCGCAGTCAGCTCGGACTGTCCGCTTAACAAAGCGTGTAGCAACCAGAGGTGCACCGACCCGTGCGCCGGGTCCTGCGGCGTGCGCGCGCTGTGCAGCGCCGTCAAACACAGCCCGATATGCGCGTGCCCCCCCAACTACACCGGGGACCCGTTCGTCAGGTGCCTGCCCTACAGTAAGTGTAACGTTCTTATTTAATTACTTTCAACTGGCGCTCTCTCTCTCTTTCTCTCTCTCATCGCGACTCGGTTTTATGAAACAATTTATAATTTTATTCTTATTTCAAATTTCGTAGCTTTAAAAAATATCAAACTTGTTATATAATTTTTATAACTCTATAGTCGCAATAATTAATTATGACTTGCTTCAAACGGCGAAGAAAGACTTCAAGAGGACAGCTGAGGGTTGATAATAATTATGATGATTTATATCATCATAATTATTATCACGATACCGATACCGACGTTATCGTCGGTGGTCGGGCGACGTACCGCTGTTGATGGTATTTACTCGCGGTACGAGGGATAAGCTGATATCTTAAACACCAATACAGTTTTCCCTCGCGAACCTACTCGTACCTACTGAATGTCCATTTTATTTTTAGGGCCGCCGCCAGAAGCCGACGCGACGCCGTGTACTCCATCGCCGTGCGGCCCCAATTCTATATGCCAAGAAGTCACGGGAACACCGTCCTGCACTTGCTTACCTGAGTTCTTTGGGTCGCCGCCGTTCTGTCGACCGGAGTGCACGAGCAACGGCGAATGCCCATCCGATCGCGCCTGTATCAACCAGAAGTGCAAGGACCCCTGCACAAATGCCTGCGGATCGAATGCGCAGTGCAGAACTATTAGTCACTCTCCAATGTGCTTCTGCGACAACGGTTTCACCGGCGATCCGTTCTCCAACTGCTATTATAAAGTGGATGTTGTTCATGAAATCTCAACACCTTGTAATCCGTCTCCGTGCGGAGCTAACGCCGTATGCAAGGAGTACAATGCCGCGGGCTCCTGTACTTGTCTGCCTGACTACATAGGCAACCCGTACGAAGGGTGCAGGCCCGAGTGCACAATAAACAGCGACTGCGCCCCGAGCGAGGCGTGCGTCCGCAACCGGTGCCGGGACCCGTGCCCGGGCGCGTGCGGCCCGGCCGCCCTCTGCGCCGTGGTCGGCCACCTGCCAACCTGCAGTTGTCCCGTGGGCTCCACTGGTGACCCTTACCGACGATGTGATGTCTTTAGAGGTAAACATCATATCAATTATCCTAAAAGTTCTATTCAGTTTCAGACCTGGTATTGGAATATGATTTATTTTATTTTTTATTTTTAGAACCCACCCCAGAACTCACTACCCCGTGCGCGCCGAGCCCCTGCGGACCCAACAGCCTCTGCCGTGCAGTTAACGGGCAGAGCGTGTGCTCTTGTATGCCGAGCTACGTAGGATCTCCTCCGGGATGTAGACCGGAGTGCACGGTCAGCTCGGAGTGCCCCACTGACAAGGCTTGCATCAACCAAAAGTGCGCGGACCCTTGTCCGGGCCACTGCGGGCTGAACACACAGTGCAGAGCCATAAACCACAGCCCCGTGTGCTCCTGCGGCGCCGGCCACACCGGGGACCCGTTCACTCGCTGTTATCCTCAACGTAAGTTACTCATGAGTCATTTGTATTTTTAAATCTATAATGGCTGGCTGAGATAAATTTTCAAACGTTTTATTTTCTATTTTAGCGTCAGTGCAGCAACTGCCAGAGCCCCCAAGAGACCCGTGCTACCCCAATCCTTGTGGCGAAAACGCCATCTGTCGCGATATCAACGGTGCACCGTCTTGCACTTGTTTGCCTGAATATTATGGACTCCCGCCAAACTGTCGGCCGGAGTGTGCTATACACCAAGACTGTCCCTCGGACAAGGCATGCGTTAATCTCAAGTGCCGCGACCCGTGCCCGGGGAGCTGTGGACTGAACGCCGAGTGCAGTGTATTTTCACATGTACCAGCGTGCACTTGTGCTCAAGGATATACAGGAGATCCCTTCAGTTCATGCTTTTTAATTCCACCAATCGAAGGTAATAAAAACTCAATATTTTAATCCATAAACTAATTAGCAGTTATTAATTATATTTAATTACTAATTATAAATGATGACACGTGCAGACGAGGCGCCGGCAGACCCGTGCCATCCGTCGCCGTGCGGGTACAACGCGCAGTGCCGGGGCGGCGAGTGCGCGTGCGCGCCCGGCTACCACGGCGACGCGCGCGTGGGCTGCAGGCCCGAGTGCGTCAGCAGCGCGGAGTGTCCGGCGGGCCGCGTGTGCGCCGGCAACAAGTGCGTCGACCCGTGCCCCGGGACCTGTGCCGCGAGCGCGCGCTGCAGCGTCTACAACCACGTGCCGATCTGCTCTTGCCCCGAAGGGACCAGCGGCAACGCTTTCGTCGAATGTCACCCGTTCGACGGTGAGTGGCACAAACAGATCCAGTACACCATTGGCCATAAAGCAGTACTCCGAACTCATGATCGCCTTTTTTCAGTTATTCACGTGGAACCTTGCAGCCCGAGCCCCTGTGGCCCAAACAGCCAATGTCGGGTTGTACATAGTCAAGCTGTTTGTTCATGCCTGCCAACGTTTATCGGAACCCCGCCATCTTGTAGACCAGAGTGTACAATTAGCTCCGAATGTCCATCAAACGAGGCTTGCAACAACCACAGGTGCATCAATCCTTGTGTCGGCACCTGCGGCTATGGAGCCAAGTGCGACGTGGTCAGCCACAACCCGATATGCTCGTGCCCGGCGCAACACACGGGGGACCCCTTCACGTACTGCACTCCGATAGGTAAAGTGCCGTGCCACACCTAACTAGTACCTTTCTGATAATTTTGTTACGACACAAAAATGACTACTAATTGTCTTACGGCGTCATTTACTTTCTGTTTCAGTTTCAGCTCCACCGACACCTATAGATCCTTGCACGCCATCCCCTTGCGGTCCATATTCAGTATGTAAAGTAATTGGAGAATCGCCATCTTGCACTTGTCACGCCGAATACATAGGAGCGCCACCCAACTGTCGACCAGAGTGCGTCAGTAACACTGAATGTCCGAGCAATTCAGCGTGCGTCAACCAGAGGTGCAGAGACCCGTGCCCCGGGAGCTGCGGATACAACGCCGACTGTAAAGTCATCAGCCACGCTCTGGTCTGTTCGTGTCCGTTCGGCCACACCGGAGACCCGCTCATCTCGTGCGCCCCCGTGAAAGGTGAGTCGCCCCGTGACGCGACCAGACCCGCTATCACTCGGACGCGCGCTCGCATTTTATTTTTCTTTATTTCGTTCTTGTTTTACAGACACTATCATCGAGTATAATGAACCGTGCGAGCCCTCGCCCTGCGGCCTTAACGCTCAGTGCGCACAAAGGAACGGCGTCGGGTCGTGCAGATGCATGGACTCTTACGTAGGAAACCCCTACGAGGGTTGTCGGCCTGAGTGCGTAATTAACAGCGACTGTCCACCGATGTTGGCTTGCATTCAGAACAAATGCAGAGATCCCTGCGGGGGGGTGTGCGCGTCCAATGCGATATGTCAAGTGGTCAGCCACCGCCCGTCGTGCTACTGCCCCCCGGGCTTGGCCGGCGACGCGTACGTGCGTTGCGCAACGAAACAGGAAGGTGCGTCGAGTGATCAGTATTTATTCATTTATAATTTGATAATGTTGTTCGGTAGGACGCAGCCACTAAATTTTACATTAAATTTCACAGATGTCAAACCGGCACCTTGTGCGCCGTCGCCGTGCGGCCCCAACAGTGTGTGCAGAGAAGTCAACTCGCAAGCGGTGTGCAGTTGTCAGCCAGACTTCGTGGGGACTCCGCCCCATTGTCGCCCGGAATGTACAATAAACAGTGAATGTGCAACCGACAAAGCTTGCGTTAACCGCAAGTGCGTGGACCCGTGCGCGGGGCAGTGCGCCCGGAGCGCCACCTGCAGAGTGATCGCGCACAGCCCCATGTGCTCGTGTCAGGAGCGGTTCACCGGCGATCCCTTCACCAACTGCGTGCCCGGTCCGTATAAATACCACTCACGTGCGTCTGGTTTCTTGGAATTCAAACATTCTTCTTTTTATTTTTTAATTTATTTCTAGTGCCGCTACCGATACCGCCGCCATCTCACGATGAAAGCCCGTGCGTGCCGTCGCCGTGCGGCCCGAACTCGCAGTGCGAACAGTTGAACGGGAACGCGCGCTGCACGTGCCTGCCGAGCTACACGGGCGCCCCGCCGCGCTGCCGGCCCGAGTGCACCGTGCACTCGGAGTGCGTCGCAGCCATGGCCTGCATCCACAACAGATGCGCGGACCCGTGCCCCGGCGCGTGCGGGGACAACGCCCGCTGCAGCGTGCACGACCACCTGCCGAGCTGCGCGTGCGCGCCGGGCTTCACCGGCGACCCGTTCACCAGTTGTCACGTGATGCGGCACGGTCAGTACCAATTTGTTTAGATAAAAGTTTCATGTTAGCATTATTACTCTTGTATACATACACTCACGCTGGTATCCCATAAGGGTAGGCAGAGACCACAGTGTGCTACTTACTACGACTCTGACACACCTTTCCACATTCATACATCTTTTCATACGTTTTCGATGATTAAAGACGCTACGAACTTGACCTTTTTGAAAAAGTTGTTGATTTGATCAAAGTAGTTCTTTCCTGGGCGCCCTCTTCCGACACTTCCAATCATATTTGCCCGGTATATTCGTTTCCTTGCTATTTAGAGTGAATAGAATCTCTCTCATTCACTCTAAATAACCAAACCATTGGAACATTCTTTTCTCGATCCTTGTCACCACGTAATTCAACTTACACCGATCCCTTATCACGCTATTCCTCTACCGATCACTCAGGGTGACTCCACAGATATTCCGCAGGGAACGCATTTCCACCGCATCATGCGACTTTGGTTCTTTTTTTTTTTGTTATACCCACGATTCACTGCCGTACATGAATGTAGGTACCAAAACACCTTTGTGAATAGCCAGACGAGCCTTTTGTGAGACTGGCTGACTACTCATCGTAGAATGTAGGGCACCATTCACTTTATTACCCGCAGTCACTCTCCTTTCGAGATCATTATCATATCTTCTATTTCTTGAAATTATAGATCCCAGGTACACAAACTCATTTACTTAATCTACTCTAACACCATCTACAACAATGTTGTATCTTGTAACATTTTCCTCTTTCGATCACCCATACTTTCGTCTTACTGACATTAATTTTCATTCCTTCTTCTCGTAAGCCTCATTCACTATATTGAACATGTCTTTTAACTCCCTCGCCGATAGTGCAAGTAATACTTGATCGTCAGCATATAAGAGACATTTGACGTATAAATTATCCATACTTAGTTTACACTTCATATCTTTCAAGCTCGACAGACAGCTGTTCATATAAAGGTTGAAAAGCCACGGAGACGCAACACATCCCTGTCTCACACCTTTTGAGATGTTAAACCAGACTGTATACGTAGCATTTACTCTGATACGGCCCTTTGAATTCTTGTAAAAAGGTTTCAATGCCTGCACCAGGTGACCATCCACGCCATACGATATCAGCGCCGACCATGGCTCGTGCCTCTGCACTCGATCATACGCCTTCTCAAGGTCTATGAAGACGCAAAACACTTTTTTAGGTTTGACCAAATGTTTTTCTGACAGGCGCCTTAAAGAGAAGACTCCACTTTAAAGAGTGCAGCCCATTCTTGTCCTAAATACCGCTTGTACATCCCATAATTTTCCTTCAATTTCGTTAATAATGTCAAATTACCATTTTTTCCATAATTGAGATTTTGTCCATATTTTACAAGCTTATTTGTACACTATTTATACGTTTATTTTCAGATTCTGAACCAGTTAATCCATGTTCTCCGTCACCATGCGGATCTAATGCAATCTGCGACAACGGTATTTGCACCTGTCTACCAGAATACCACGGAGATCCATATTTTGAATGTAAACCTGAATGTGTCCTGAACTCGGACTGCCCGAGGGACAGAGCATGCATTCGAAATAAATGTGGCGACCCCTGCGCGGGCGCGTGCGGGGCCGGCGCCGCGTGCGAGACCCTCAACCACATACCCATGTGCTCGTGCCCGGCGGGCTACAATGGATCACCGTTCTATTACTGCGAACAAATAAAAGGTATGTCTGTTATTCTGATTCGTTTAGACAATGTTTTCGTGCCTGTGTCGTATGAACTTTGATATGGTAAACACACACGTAACGGTACAGAGCCGCCGGCACCGGGCGACGCCTGCGAGCCGTCGCCGTGCGGCACCAACAGTCGCTGCCGCGCGGCGGGCGGACACGCCGTGTGCGTCTGCGTCGCGGGCTTCCTCGGCAGTCCGCCGAACTGCCGGCCGCAGTGCACCGTGAGCTCGGACTGCCCGCTGAACCTCGCGTGCTCCAATCAGAAGTGCAGCGACCCCTGCCCGGGGGCCTGCGGCCGCAACACGCGCTGCACCGTCGTCAACCACAATCCTATATGCACATGTCTCTCCGGATATTCCGGGGACCCGTTCTCCACTTGTCAGTTAATCCGTGAGTATACATTTTGTTACAAACTATTAAAGCGTGGTAATGAATCTTAATGCGAATCTAATGAATTATATTTTTGCTCTGATATTGCAGCTGCAGCACCTCTCGAAAAAATTAATCCTTGTCTGCCTTCTCCGTGCGGCCCTAACTCGGAATGCACAGAAAGTGGAGGGAACCCCGAGTGCAGATGTTTGCCCGAGTTCATAGGCGCGCCGCCGAGCTGCCGGCCCCAGTGCACCAGCAACGCCGAATGTACGCCGGACCGAGCTTGTATAAACAGAAAATGCCAAGACCCGTGCCGCGGCGCGTGCGGCGAGGGCGCCGAGTGCCGTGTGGTCAGCCACACGCCTACTTGCTGGTGCCCGCACGGGTTCACCGGCGACCCGTTCCTTCAGTGTAACATTCAGTCCACTGCAGTCACCGTGCAAGAGAGGCCGACACCTTGCGTGCCGTCGCCCTGCGGGCTCAACGCGCAGTGCAGAGAACTGAACGGCGCCGGGTCTTGTGCTTGTGTGCCGGGCTACTTTGGGGATCCTTACGACGGTTGTAAACCAGAATGTTTAGTGAGCTCTGATTGCCCGTCAAATTTAGCGTGCCACCAAAATAAATGTCACGATCCGTGCCCGGGGACCTGCGGAGTAAACGCTCAGTGCCACGTGCTCAACCACGCGCCGGCCTGTTCGTGCGCGGACCAACACTACGGCGATCCGTACAAAATTTGCACATACCGAGCTCACAGTAAGAAACTGTGCAATCATTAAATCTACATAACTTGAATTTCAATCATATAAATAATTCTATTGTACATTTTTTTTTCAGAGGAACCGTCCGACCCGTGCGACCCGACCCCCTGCGGGCCGAACAGCCAGTGCAGAGCGCACAACAGTTTGGCTATATGTACTTGTTTGAGTGGATACCAGGGGTCGCCGCCTCTGTGTCGACCAGAGTGCGTCACAAGTTCAGAATGTCCTTTAGATAGGGTTTGCGAAAACTTTAAATGTGTTTCACCCTGTCCAGACGCATGTGGGGCGCATACAGACTGCCGAGTTATCAAACACAATCCCATTTGTTCGTGCAAACAGGGCTACACGGGCGATCCGTTCTCCGTGTGTTATGTACTTCCGGAGAAAGAACCAACATTAATGGAACCAATCAACCCGTGCAGTCCGTCTCCGTGCGGACTGAATGCCGAATGCCGGGACATTGGAGGAGTACCATCCTGCTCGTGTCTCGGTGGCTATTTTGGTAGTCCTCCGAATTGTAAACCCGAATGTGTGGTTAATACTGACTGCAGTAACGATAAAGCCTGTATTACGATGAAATGTCAGAACCCGTGCGCGGGATCGTGCGGCTTGAATGCTGTTTGCAACGTAATTAACCACGTGCCTGTCTGCTCGTGCCCCGCCGGCTACACCGGAGACCCGTTCGCATCGTGCAGCGCCAAGCCGCCAGGTGAGCTGGCACCCCCACAAGGTGAACGTGCCTGTGTGCACTCTAACCGTCCGCTGATTGATCTCGTTATTATTCATTCCAGAGCCGCCCCAAACGGTCGACCCGTGTCACCCGTCGCCGTGCGGCCCCAACGCTCGGTGTGACAACGGCGAGTGCACGTGTTTGCCAGAGTACCGAGGAGATCCTTACTTCGGTTGCCGACCGGAATGTGTCCTGAGCACAGACTGTCCGTCGGATAAGGCGTGCGTCCGCTCCAAGTGCGCGGACCCGTGCCGCGGCATGTGCGGCGTTGCCGCGGAGTGCCACGCGTACAACCACGTTGCGATTTGCAGCTGTCCGCGCGGCACCACCGGCGACGCGTTNGGAGTACCGAGGAGATCCTTACTTCGGTTGCCGACCGGAATGTGTCCTGAGCACAGACTGTCCGTCGGACAAGGCGTGCGTTCGCTCCAAGTGCGCGGACCCGTGCCGCGGCATGTGCGGCGTGGCCGCGGAGTGCCACGCGTACAACCACGTTGCGATTTGCAGCTGTCCGCGCGGCACCACCGGCGACGCGTTCACCCGATGTGTTACAGTGGAAAGTAAGGGTTATTACTACTTCATAAAGCCTCTATTAAATCGCACAAACTCAACTCGAACAAATTTAAGATAATTACTCCTATTTCAGAACCAGCCGACCGGCCATGCGATCCTTCTCCGTGCGGACCCAATAGTGTGTGCAGAGAAGCAAATGGTCAAGCCATTTGTGCCTGTGTTCAAGGTTTCATTGGCAATGCACCCAACTGTCGTCCGGAATGTATCCAAAGTACAGATTGTGCACCACCCTTGGCTTGTATCAATAGAAAATGTCAAGACCCGTGCCCTGGATCCTGTGGTCACAACGCCTTATGTAGTGTGCACAATCATAACCCAATATGTACTTGTCCTCCAAGACACACCGGGTCCCCCTTCAATCATTGCTATGGTAATTTGTAAATGTTATTTTGAAAGTTACGATTGAGGAAGTCGTACCTATATATAAAACCACAACTTTTTGTCATTTTCAGTTCAAGTCGTTGAAGAGCAACCGTCTAATCCTTGCGTACCGTCACCGTGTGGGCCCAACAGTTTATGTAACCCTACGCAAAGCGGCGACTCATATACTTGCGCTTGTCAACCAACATTCGAAGGAGCGCCGCCGCAATGTCGACGGGAGTGCTCAACAAGCGATGAGTGTCAATCGAGTCTAGCTTGTATTAACTACAAGTGCAGGGACCCGTGTCCAGGGTCTTGTGGAACTAACGCGCAGTGTACCGTACGCCTGCACAGTCCCGCGTGCTCTTGTCGAGAAGGTTACACTGGTGATCCTTTCATTTCGTGTTACCTTGTTCCACAACAAACAGAACACATAGATCCTTGTAATCCGACACCGTGCGCGGCTAACGCTCAATGTAAAGTTTCAAGAAATGGCGCTGGTGCGTGCATTTGTGAATCTGGATATTTCGGTAACCCTTACGAGGGTTGCAGACCTGAATGTGTCGTGAACACCGACTGTCCATTTAATAAGGCTTGCCTGAAGAATAAATGTGAAGACCCTTGTCCGGGAGTGTGCGGCTCCACTGCGACGTGCCAAGTGATCAATCACGTCCCGTCGTGTAGTTGTTCCCCCGGCTACACGGGGGACCCGTACAGTTACTGTCACATCATCATAAATGAACCGAGTAAGTATCTGCCGACCTCTCGTCACTTGAGGTTTGTTCATAAATTGTTTCGATTTTAATAGCCGTACATTTATTTACAGCTCCTATTCCTCAAAACCCATGCTTACCAAACCCATGCGGCAGTAATACAATTTGCAAGGACAACAACGCCCTCGCGTCATGCTCATGCATGCCTGAATATTTCGGGTCACCGCCAAACTGCAGGCCTGAATGTACTGTCAATGCAGAATGTGTCTCAACCAAGAGCTGCGTCAAACTCAGATGCGTGGACCCGTGCGTCGGAGTCTGCGGCCAAGGCGCGGAATGCAGGGTTGTGAACCACGCACCAATATGTTCTTGCAAAAAAGGATTTGAAGGAGATCCATTTATTAGATGCGCAATAACTAAAGGTAAACATTTCGTTACGAGTTACTATTAATTTGTAATTACTGTTCTCGCCTGTTTCCCAGCAGGTGGGGCCCGACTAGGACCAGGAGGAATAAGATGAGGCAAAAATATGAACGGGTTAGGCAACAAACAACCCACTATCCGTCACCCTTAAGAGTGGGAGAGGAGAAAGGGGAGAAATGTTCTGGACGAGCGTCTGCATGCAGAAAGACGTTCAGCAAGTTAGCCAGGATTCCCCGTCGCCCTCGATATTTGGTTTACGCTGGTCGCCCGCGTAAGCCGAATCCTCCATAGATATGGAGATATGGATAGAGATCTTCCCGATATGTTAGATAACATATCGGGAAGATCTCTATCCTTCACCC
>WUAW01007791.1:13642-24734 GCA_017165845.1 Thaumetopoea pityocampa | reverse complement strand
CGTGTCTACATTAGAGTTAGGGTTTTTGTCTAGAATCTTTTGTAGACATGTATGGGTGGGCTCTTACTATCATCTGATAGTATAACTAGATATATGATCTGATATTTGATTACAGATGATTACTGATGGACTGGATGTTCCCTTACTACATCTATAATGACTTAGTGTGTACTACTCCAGGTAAAAAAATCCTAGATTTAACATTAAAAAAACGGGTATTAAAGAGAGCGTTTTGATTTATATTATAAGTTAGCAGCATTATACTGAGTTACAGCAGCGTTCCAATTTCAGAATGGGATCTGTCATTTTGTTTAAAGTGACAGTTTTTATTAATTATATTTTTTATGTTTTTTTTTATTTTTGCAATGGAAATAATACTTGAACAAAGTTGAACAAATTAATGGTTGATTTACATGAGGCAAATCTAGTCGACCTTTAATGGCCACATGCGTAAATGATTGAAAATATCAAGCAGCTAATGATGACATAATGAATATCGACGGAAGAAAGCGGAATTTTCGTAACTTGAAAAACCCAACAGAGCCAAAAAACTATTTCAAAAATTCATAACTCATATATTTATAGAGATAGAAAGTTGAAAATTGGTATTTATTCATATTAATCTAAAGCCTATCTGATGCCTTTATCTAAATTGTCGTAAAGTTTATGTATCATTGATGTTTCACAAGAATATGGTAAAAAGTGATTTAGCCCACAATGCAAGTTACGACATTTCCGCTTTCTCCCGTCGATATGCAAAATTTATGTTGTAAGTTCCTCAAACCTATTTCTATTACTTGATTAGGCCTTTTACGAAGCCTCAATAGGAGGGACCTCCCTACTGATGAACCTGGGTACTACCTATTTCCTTTGTAACTGAGCTTTTATTTACGAAAACATAATTCAATCGTTTAATACAAATATGTACTATCAAAACGTTGAGTTTCTCCCCGCTGGGCTTTCGGCTCCACATTAAATATTAGTCCACGTCAAATTTCGATTAAATTATATAGAAATTCGCAATGCCATGGCAGACATAATTAATTAACGTTGAGTTTTTCGGCCCCGTCCCGTTGGAAATTATTAAATTGATAAGAGATCAGTGATATTGGTCTATATGTGTATGAAACTAAAATGAAATCAGACCCACGCAGTAGTAACCTAGACTAAACCTTTATGCTGGAAAGCCTCTAAGAATTCTATTATTTATGCCTTAAAATCCCATTTGAGAGTCATATCAGCGCAATTAGATAAGATCTCGTCGCTAATTTAAGAATCGAAACGTCTTGGGTTTGATTCGCGGTTGGCACACTTCTTGTTGTTTCAGAAGGGACATGAAATACAGAATCACGCTTGATATTTCAAAACTGATCGTTAGTAGAAATAATTGCGAGCTTACGGAGATAACGTCAAATGGCAATCAGTCATCTTAACCCACCCTATATCCGCCTCTTTTTTATTCTTTTATTCAATCTTATTTCTTTTTAATCAAAAGGAATCTAATCTATCCTTTAGATCTCGTAACGAGTGTGCACAGTTTGGCCTGTTTAGCGCGCTCGCATTAACTCGAGCGCACAAGTTAAAGGGTTAATTACATTAATAAATATAAATACTATAATTGATAAATATAATGATCGCCACACCAAACAGCGATGAGTCACCCGCATCCACCAATTGCCCGCGACCTTCATTGAGACATCAGTCCTAGTCGGGAATCGACCTACACTACGCACTACTAGCCCAGGGTTGCCACTCTAGCACTTTACGACATAACGCCTTTTAGTTTTTCGACCTATGTGCTGTCCACTAACACTTCAGTTTTCCTTTCCTTTTAGCATCCAAATTTACTTGCCGAAATGATGTTTTACTGCATCCAAATCTAAATTAAAATTATAATCATACCAAGATATACATGCCACCTTTAAACCATATTGAACAAAAAATTCGTTCAACTAGTAACCCCAATTTGCCACATCTAACAAACCCCATCCCAACACACTGCTGATATCACCTACATTATACACTACATTATTCTGTGTACGTGCATAAAGTATCCGAAGATTCAAAGCACTTGCGCTACGAAAATTTCGCTAGAATTTTCCGGAGTAACATCAATGGAATAACAACCTAATGCCTTGAAATTTAGAGTTTTTTCTAGAGTGTGTGGTAAGTTTTATGTTTCTGATCGATGCAACGTTGCATTCGCTTGAAGCAGACCAATTTAGTTGATTTTGTTCAAGGCGGGTCTGGTCCGCTGTTAGCTTGGACTCGGTTTCCCTGAGCTGTTTATAATTGCCTGTCCCATAGTTGTATGCATTGATTTTGGAACGTGATTAGATTTTGATGAAAAATGTTACAATGTTTAATTAGAGTTCTGTCGTTGTTTACATTCAAATCTCTGTTCTTGTTATCTTTAGCGATATGATGATGATCCATATTGACGTTGATGGTTACGTCACCAGCTATTAGGTCGAATATGTGGCAGGAGTGATAGTATCGGAAAAGGGAGGATCTTCCGACCAGACGGGTGTTATCTCTGGCGAGGCCTGCCACCGCCCCGACGGTTGATGTCGGGATGTTATATATACACTAAGTCGCTATTAAACTTCATGCGCGTGATTCAGACCTCTAATGTCGTTACTTTAGTACTGCGCCATCTGTTGAGGATGTGTGGTACTATGTAGTGAAATAGATCGCCACATTATCTTTGCACGACCTCCAGCACGTTCAATAATAAGCAACATGCACGAAGTAGGTTACTGGGCCAACATAATTGGATATTTTCACACATATTGATCTAGCCCCATATTAGGATTCCCTATATCTTAGGTATTGGATAACGATATATATACTTACTTATATAGATAAATGCTAACACATATATACAGTTACTTGCTCTGTCGCGCCGGCATAATGACGTCGCTCTATCTATTCCCATGAATGCTATGAGAACCAGCTAAGGATCTTCCAGGATAATGGGCAGTAGCATTATTACGTTACTCAATCAACATATACTGAGATCTCCAAGGCACCTGCCAAGCGTGGAGATTATGGCAAATCCCTCCTTTTTAATGAGGAAGCACATATCCAACTGTGGACTTCCACGGGCTGATGATAATGTCGATGATGATACAGACAAACATCCAAGAAGAGTCATATCCGAGTTTATACCCGAAGGTATAAACATTCGAGCTCATCACGCAAAGCTTGTCCTCACCAGGATTCGAATCCGGAACCAGTTGACACAGAAATTAGGGTCTTTACCGCTACATCAATCAGTCAACAATTAGTACACTATGAGCTGATGATCATCCTGATGATTGAAGATTCCAGCTAAATAAACCCAGAACGAACATAGACTAAATCTAATTTGTAGTAAATGTTTGAATATAATAGAATATGTGTATATTGCATACCAGTATAAAAATTTTACAAACATAAAAACCAAGAAAGAGAACATACCCGTATATTGATACGATCTCTTGTTTCCTTCTTTCTGGATAATTTGTAAAACGTTTTATGCATATTTTCTTTTAAGAGACACTTGAACTTAATAATTTAAATTTAGCGACTAAAATGTCGCATGACGCTCGCACTTTACTATTAAACGCTTCGTTTTAGTACATCGAGAGCATAACTCGGCTGTTGCGGGTTATGACGTAATCAGGGGGACTAGAAGTCTTTCTGTAAATTGTTGCAGTGTCAATTTAATATGAAAGTTATATTAAATTCACAAAATTCAATACGAAAGTACGAATCTACCCACATCTGTTGTATGAACAAGTAAAGGCGTCCTACCTGCGTACGTTTCTTAGTGTGTGTAAATTACCGTAGAGCAGCCGGCGTGTAAGTATAATAGACAATAATAAGTTACTATGTAAGCGGCAAATGCGCGTAAGAGAGACAAAGAGAATCATGCCGTCAAAGGGGTAATTCTGCGGTAACAGAACTAAATTTAGCCTCTCTCTATGTTTTTCAAATGTTAAACGCCAAAACGAGATAGCTACAATTTTGGTGCTATCATTTTCGTTTAGACACGTTAAAATTAAAAGGATCAAACGTGATCTCGCAACATACTGACTAAAAATACGCAAAAATGCAACATTTTTTGAACCGTTTAACAGAAATATAGGTACTAACCTACATTTCTGTTAAACATTTATAGCGAGTACTAACTCGCTATAAATGTTTGCTATCTCGTTTTGTAGCTTTCTGTCTTCCCGGTAGCTTCAGTCGCCACGAACGCAGCACCCCCTGAGGATGGTCTCTGAAATGGCTTGACTGAGATAATCTCGAAATCGGTCACCGTCATGGCATGGCCAGAAAACGAGGGTAGATCCAATCCGGGAAGCGAGGCGATCTAATTCCAGGGCACGATGACCGCAATATGCCATGTCGCGATGCTTGTTCTTACTCCATCCTTGGAGCCATTGTGGTTATTACAATAAGAGCGGATACTAATCTAGATTCCAATAATAATCATCATCATCATAGCAGCCAACAGACGTCCACTGCTAGTCATAGGCCTCCTCTAATAATCGCCACACTGAGTGGCTATGAGCCGCCTGCATCCACCGATTGCCCGCGACCTTCATATAATATAATATTATGAATAATATTAGGATGAACGAACAATCTGATAAATTAACAACCTTATAGGAATCTGTTATTCAGAAACCAAACTCATTTCTCCCCTGTCCGCATTTCAACAGTCGTTGACTTTAAACTGACGAAGATCAGCATCCACTACATTTTTCTTCGACGATTGATTGACTCAGTTTCAACTTTGATCCTGTTTTCTTGACCAATTGCTACTAGTTTCGAATCCCGGTAGCGGTAATTTTTTTGTTATAAGCTCGAATATTTGTATAATGTGTCTAATTTATATTTATCCATATATGCTTATATATCGATAATTATTATTCAAGATACAGAAAACGTGAAATTGTATTTTGAGACTACAATTATAGTTAGGATATTTGGGATGCGAAAAAATATATCTTAAAAAAATCCTTAGGCAACATACGTCGACTTCAGATGATCGATTGTTCGGAAGGAAGAGAGGAGACTAAGTTAACCAAATACCTAATTATAAAATGCTATATTCCTCAGTTCTCCTTAGTTTTCAAAATTCATTCATATTTCAGTTTCAAGTCATTATTTCAAAATTCGTTATTTCAGTTTCAAGTCATAATGACTTGAAACTGAAATAACGAATTTTGAAATAATGACTTGAAACTGAAATATGCGTGTGTGACGTCAGAGTGCACATAAACGCGACGCGGCCTCTGACCGCTGGTGTGTCAATAAACTTGTATACACCACAGTATCTGGTTGCAACAGTCTGGACCGAAGCCGCAGCGTTATCTGTGTATTATGGGAGATTGCGGTCAGTGTTACCCGCCAGATAATTTACACCATAATTGCTTGCTGTCAAACACCAATGGGTGCTTTCATCTGTTTTGAAGGTAGAAAATTAATTCGGTTAATGACTTTCATCATCATCATCATCATCAGCGCGTAGAAGTCCACTGCTGGACAGATATAGGCCTCCTCTCTAACACGTTAAATGCCATTGGGAGAGCCGATGACCTCGTTTGGCTTGCTTTAATGCGCCACGGGGCCTACGGTGACTTTAAATATATTTTTTTTATAATTGCGGAATAATATTGTATTGTAATAATAATATAATGTTATTTTCATATATATTAGATTGCACGTCATCAAATACGTCGAATAAACAAAAAATAAAAAAGATTTTGTANATCCACTGCTGGACGGATATAGGCCTCCTCTCTAACACGTTAAATGCCATTGGGAGCACCGATGACCTCGTTTGGCTTGCTTTAATGCGCCACGGGGCCTACGGTGACTTTAAATATATATTTTTTTATAATTGCGGAATAATATTGTATTGTAATAATAATATAATGCTATTTTCATATATATTAGATTGCACGTCATCAAATACGTCGAATAAACAAAAAATAAAAAAGATTTTGTATAAATTTTCATATTTCTTTTATGGCATTTAACAGCAGGGATGTGTCATAATCGGACTTAATTAGTTTTATGTATTATCGTTGATATAATTTATTGATATTTAATCTAAATATATTATTTTTTGACGGAATTATTAACCAATAGATACTCAGTTACAATTTAAATTGATTAATCTATTATTATTATATGACTGTCTATTACTATTATAAAATTGTTAAATATAAAATTTTAGAAACCAGCGATATTTAAAAAAAACTACCCAGATCGACTAATTAAAAGCTTCTAAAACCAAATCCGTCGATGTTTGTTTGTTTGTTGGAGCTTCCCGCAAAAATAAGCGGATAGATTTTGGTTAAACTATTTAGAAGGTTCTATTCCGTCTTAAATACTGCAGTATGTTTCATCAAAGTCGGTCCAGTAGAATTGAGGATATAGCTTGAGCTCCGTTTTAACAGCCGCCGTTAAGGTACGAGAGCTCAAGTGAAAGTGGTACTTATGTTTTTTATATAAATCTATGTTTGTTTACTACTATTGTATGATTATAATAAAAAACAACATAATAATTTTATAATATTTCATATTTTTTAGAAAATATTTTTACGCCACTGCATACTGGCATAACGTAGCGAACTTCAAAACAAAATCCATATCGATGTTTGAAAGGTAATAGGGTGTAAGCGACAAAAACCAAATTGTTCAGGCGAGCAGTTTAAAGTTTGAAACTGCAGAAAAATGGACATAACTTTTTTATTTATTGTCATATCGTGACAATGGAAACAGCTCTAGAATCGAGAAAAATAAAAGCATTAATTGGCAAAGCATTCATTTATTTGATTCAATTTTGTTTTAAGTTTTTTTTTATGCCGCTTATATCAATTAATCTTGATTAGATCAATAAATTGATTGAGTGTTGCTTGGGCATAAGTGACAAAAAAGTCACTGTAAAGCCGTGGGAGTAAGCGCATTAAAATAAAGCGGACGATTTCAAGTAGAATGGCATACATAACTCATTTAGGACTAAAATGTCGCTTATGCCTTTCAACAGTCGCTATTGTTCTTACTACCTATGTGAATTGAATTGAATTAATATAGAAACTTTAAGGCCTTGGGGAGCAGGAGCTAAAAAAGTTTTCGAGGGGATCTTGGCCCGCCTGGTCGGCACAACAGGCGATCAGAACGCTGGCCGCTATTTAGCTCAACGTTTAGCAATAGATATACAACGAGGAACTGCGGCCGGCGTGATGGGCACCGACCAACAAGAGTGCACCCTTCATAGAATAGTTATAGCTTTAAGTTAATTATTAATTTTTAATTACTATCTCTATGTAATTAGATAAATAACGGAAAAAAAACAATATTAACGTTGATAATTTATTCCATTATACGCTCTTATTATAATCAATAGGAGCATTAAAGTGCATGTCGTATGCTTCGAAGGTACAAAATTAATAATTATCGTGGTAAATAATTGTGAAAATGTGGCCATAAAACATCACAACGTGAAGTATTTTTTTCTCTTAATTTTACTAAAACCATCTTATCCGAACACTTTGTATTTTTATAGGAACATAAAAATCGCTATAAATTACACTTTGGAGGAAATTGCTGGGTTGCCATTACGTCAAAAATTTTGTATTCAAGATGGCCGCGATGCTAACACTGGTGCCCGGTAAGCGTACGGTTTGATAATGGCACGGCAAAGTACGTTATAACTAAAATATTTTTAATTTTAAATTCTACGCAATTTAATCTACAATCTACACATCATTGTCTTTGCATTACACATCATCATTATCAGTCCGTATAAGTCCACTATTGGACATCTTAAAAAGGATCTCCTCTTAAAAAGGAGTGATTTGACCTAATCTCCACACTTGACAGGAGTCCTGGTGATCGCAGTAGATTTTGATTGAAGAAGAGGATAACGCTGCATAAAATGAAGGTTTATTGGTAGTCTGAAAAGCATATTGGTGATCTAGTGGTACCAGAAAAGCAAGTCGTGACTTGCTATGAAAAAGGTTATGGGTTTGAACCCGGTCTCGTACCATTGAGTTATTTTAATTCATGTACGGTCTACAATGTAGACTCCAATGTATTCGACAAAGAAGGAAAACTTCGTGAGGAAACTTACATGCCCGCATGGGCGACGAACAAAGATGGTTTTAGTTTCAAAAGCCCTTAATTTGTTGATCTGATTTAAATATTTTGAAATATCTTTAGTACAGACAGTGTTACAATTTTATAATATATGGTCTTAAATTACAAAATAGATCTAAGTTACACTGCATCACTACGTAAGGCAAAATGTACTTTATCCGTTGAACTTATGGTATAATTTACTTTCAACAATGACATGAAGGGGGGAGGGGATTATGTCAATCCTCTTAATACTGTGCCTGTTGTAACGTATCCGCCCGAGGTTACACCTTACAATTTCTACGTCAACTATGCAAAGCCACGTTGACTGATTAACTGACTGATAGTCAACGCACAGCCTCAATCAATATAGTTATTGTTGTTAAATTTTCAAGATAACTTGATTTGGTATGATAAAGGAGCACTAAAAACGGAATTTTAAAAATTCATACTCTAAAGCCTTAGTTCCCAAAGTGGTCCAGGTGGATCCCTAGGAGTCCACGGGAGACTCGACGGGGGTCTACGTTGGCATACGCAAATTTCCATAGTTAGATCTAATCTTCACACTTTTGTCGAGTTTTGGGAAAATGGTAGAAATGTAGCTGCAAGGGATCCACCGGAACCAGCTAAATTTTGAAAGTGGTCTATGAGAAAAAAAAATCTGGGAACCTCTGCTCTAAAGTGTTCAAAATTGGGATCAAAGGTCAACAAAAAAATATGATAAGCTTAAATTAACGCGAAGACTGTGCTACTGTAAATCATTTTCAGTTGCTCTTTTGTCTGAAATTTTGATTGATTGAATGATTGAATGTTTTGAGTGATTGATTTTCATTTGTATAGCATTTACCTTATTTTAACTTATACTAAAATTCGTAAAAAAATATCTTTTCTGCTAAGGTCTAAATTAAAGTTACGCTTTGGAAATGCAAATTGTTTTAAGAATCTTTTTTTGTTCTGTGAGAATATGCTTCACATAGACAATATTGATAATTTTGTTGTAACAGAATTTAACTAAATTTAAACTCTCCCTCTCTTTTTCTAATACCAAACACCAAAACGAGATAGCAAATATTTTTAGCGAGTACCAATCTACATTTTTGACAAAAGGTAAAAAAATGTTGTGTTTTTGTGTATCTTTAGTCGACATGTTCCGAGATCGCGTCTAAATCTCTTATATTTGACGTGTTTAAGTGAAACTGACAGCACTAAAATTGTAGCTATTTCGTTTTGGCATTTGACATTAGAAAAAGATAAGGAGAGTCTAAATTTAGTTAAGTTCTGTTACAACAGATTTATCACCACTGTGGCCTTCAATTTTTAAAATTATAGTCTAAGGAACTAAATTATGCATTTAACTGTGTATATCTATAAATTCAAGCGATTTAGAGCTTTATTACCGAGACAAAATGATAGAGAATTCGCTGCAAATTCCAAATCTATATTTAAATCATTTTTGACAACAATATGAGTTACGGCTATTCTCCGTATCTGCCAGATATACGGCTTACAACTACAATAAAACATAATACAATGAGCCGTTGAAAATTAATACAAAAATAATGTACGCTATGTGGAGCCGGCGTAATAATAGCGTCACTCCATCTCCATCTCTTCCTGTGAGTGCAGCGAGAAACCGGCTAAAAGTTGTACTAGAACAATGGGCAGCAACGTTCTCCTGTTACTCAATCAAATTCTACTGCTATCTCCAAAACGCCTGCCAAGTATGGAAATTATGGCAAATTCCTCCCTTTTAAGGAGGGGGACCATGTCCAGCACTGAAATTCCAAGAGCTGATGAATGTACAACGAATATCACATATTTACAAGAAACTCAACTACTTAGTAATTAGTATGAAGTTTCTTACAAACGTGGATACATATAGACAAACTATCAGATGATACGATATGATTTTTAAAGGTTCCGTTTATGAAGTGCGGAACGCTAAAATATAATGACTTTCAGCGACTCTAAATTGGAACGCGATAAAACATGACGCTTTCTTTTTTTTTCTTAAAAAAAGGAATATAATACAAAGTCATTGTAAATAATAAGGAAAATTATTTCTAACGACGAAAAACGGCTTAATTATTACAAATTGTGATAATTTCAGGTAAATTAAATGCAACCGGGACATGGGTGACCTGAAAATGTGGGACCACCTTAATATAAGCCGCACCGTACACAGAGCATTCTAACGTATTTGGGACTTTTAAATCTTCATCACTATTATACTAGCTCGAACACGTCATTGGTGAACATAGATTTGCATTTTTTTGCCATTTTTGCCATTTTTGTTAGAAATCAAAACATACAAATTAAAAAATAGAAGTTTAAAATTCTTAAAAGACAAAATTATGACTAAATCTTGTAATTTTATATAGGACTGTATTTTTCCCGCGCTTTCTCCCGCGTGAATGTCGTTTTTTCCGCTACATTAGAAATCCCGACATAATCATAGATTTACTCGTATATAAAAAACATAAGAACCAATTATACTTGACCTCTCGTACCTTAACATACAGCTAGTTCTCTGTTTTAACCAACTAAAACAAAGATCTAGCTGTATTTTCAATTCTACTGGACAGATTTTGATGAAAAATGCCGCAGTATGTAAATTGGAATAATACCTTAAAGACTGTAATAGTTTAACTAAAATCTTTCCGCTGATTTTATGTGAAGCCCGAATAAACAAAAAAAAAAAAACAAAAAAAATAGACGGATTTGGTTTCAGAAGCCCTTAATTAGTCAATCTGAGTAGTTTGTTTTTAAATATCTTTGATTTTTCAAAATTTGACATTCAACAATTTTATAATAGTAGTAAAGTAATAATAGAATAGATACAAGAATACTGGGGATGAGATAATTTATAAAAGAAAATATAAGGAAGTTATACTTCTTCGGGCGCGTTAGTAGAAAATGATGAGAGTGAATTTTGGCGATGCGCGCGCACCGC
>WUAW01007789.1:9220-22197 GCA_017165845.1 Thaumetopoea pityocampa | reverse complement strand
CTGATAAGTTTTTTATTTTCGCCTATAACTAAAGTAATACAGTCCACTTAGCTATCTATCTTTTAGTACAATTGTAATTCTTGTTAGGTTTGAAAATGTTGAATTTATTTTTAGATTTAGGGAAACACTCCGCGTGAACTTTTTTATTTAAACCACGGTAAAAACAATCCCGATTGATATTGAGGCGTCTACCAATTTTTTTTTAATTTAGAATGAAAATCTAAATTGAAAGGAATACATTAGGACATAGAATTTTTTCTTTCTAAAACTAATATTATTTATGTAATCAATATAATCCTATTTACTAAAGACTGAAGTGATAACAGTCTAGTGAGTGGTATAACTATCCATAGACCAATT
The DNA here is from genome assembly GCA_017165845.1 of Thaumetopoea pityocampa. Classification (NCBI taxonomy): domain Eukaryota; kingdom Metazoa; phylum Arthropoda; class Insecta; order Lepidoptera; family Notodontidae; genus Thaumetopoea; species Thaumetopoea pityocampa. The sequence goes on along the minus strand of WUAW01007789.1, from coordinate 21,837 downwards.
TTAGATATCGAATTCGAATTTAAATCACGCTAACTTTTAAAAATGATTTGGGTATTAATTAATTATCAGTCGCTTCAAACGGTGAAGGAGAACACATGAGGCATGTGAAGTCTGCCAAACCGTTTTAAACTAGCGTGGTGGACTAAGCTCTCTCATCCGAGTGCCCGTGCCCTGTAGTACTCTGGATGGGTTGATACGGGGTTGATAAATTGTTGATAAACATCTCTTTCAAATTAGCAAAATTTTTTTAACTTTCAAATTAAGATATCTTAACACCTTCGCTGCGGCTCCTTTATCATCATACATTCAATTGGTGCATTGTGTGGTTATATAGACCCAATAGCAACTTCAATGCATTTACTCTTTAATAAGAATAAAAATGTTTCTTTTTTTTTACAAGGTACAAAGGTCTTCCACTAGATTCATTAGAGTACTAAACAAGAAATAAAAAGTGTACATTGGGACGTCTTATCGTAATATACAATTTCTTCCCGACAACCTTTGGATGGACAAGTACCTAATTGATCTCTTTCTTCCACTAGCTACCTATGGAAATATGTATTCCGCTCTGAATGAAGAAACACTATTTCCTTAAACGCACCGTATGAAAGTTCTGCATGGGTCAATATGACCTTATACCGCTGTTAAAAGTAGATTCATCATTCATTGTGTTGTGTAAAAGGGACATTTGTCTAATATTAATATTTGGGGCCGGTTTTTTCGTGTAACTGCCTACTTGGCGCCCAGCTATTCTCATTCAAATTAGTATTTCGTGTTGGGTAATTTTTAACATATATTTACAATTGTGTAATCCGATCACTCGAATGATAAATCAAATGAGGCGGTATAAGAGAGATAAATTGATGCCCTCTATGCCACAATTGGGCGTTAATATTGATATCGAGTTTCGACAGGTCGCGGTGTTCACGGAAGGAAAACCGAGGAGTTTTATACCGACGTACAATGCACATCTGTAAGCGGTTTTAAAACGAAAACAACAATATGAAGTAATGCAATATGTAGTATGGAAAAAAAATATTAAATTAAATGAAAATTAATCATTTTTAAATGATTAATTTTTTTTTTCTTTCTTTTTTATGTTCTCATTTTTAAATGTATTATGGAAATTAATTGTTGTTAAATTAATTATTAAATTAATTATGAAACAATCATAGATTTATATAAAAAGCCATTGAACCATTTTTTACTTAAGCTCTTGTACCTTAAACAGCGGCTAATAAAACAGATTGCAGACCGATTCTGATTCAACATACCGCAGTATTTAAGTATCTTTAAGACTAACGGTTTGATCAAATCTACCAGCTGGTTTTTGCGTGAAGCTCAAATAAACAAATAAACATCGACGGATTTGGTTTCAAAAGCCCCTAATTAGACGATCTGAGTAGTTTCTTTTTAAATACCTGATTTACAAAATTTGACATTTAACAATTTTATAATACTATGTATGATGTACAGTGGTATTCAGAGTATATTTTTTTCGAAATACCCACTTTCTAGGCTTAAATAAAAGCGATAGTAGGTAGTTTTGTCACGATGTTGAAACGGAAGATCTTATTAATATTTCGAAGGGTTTTAGTATATCGTTAACTTTGAAATATGGTGAACCAATAGTGTTCAGTGATGAGCACGGCGGTGGTACTATGGAAAGCGTGCGCCGTTGTGTGCACGGGCCGCGGCTGGGTCAAGCAGCCTATTCATTAGTGCGGCGTTCCTCCCACCGACGGCGGTCATTTTAGTTTATTTATGGTCGACGATCCGAGGTGAGACCCCAATTTCGCATGCTGGCTCACGGCTGGATAATTATACACTAGCGTTGTCTGAAACAGCAGTTTTATATTGAATATTAATAATTCGCTGTTATAATCTCGGTATATAAAGGAGGTACCTACAATACAAAGGTGTGTTTTCTGTATGGTTGCGCCGGTATAATGTTAGCGTCACTCCATTTCTTTCCGTGAGTGCTGTAAGGATCGGCTAAGGGATATATATATATATATATATATATATATATATATATATATATATACCAAGATAATGGGCAGCAGCAGCGTTATCACGGTACATCCTTTAGCTGGATCCCACAGGATCCACGGGAAGAAATGTAATGCACGGACCTCCCCTGACCAGGTGGGGGATTAAGGCCGTACTCTATCGCGCTGGCCTAGTGCGGGTTGGTAGACTTCACACACCCGTGCGGGCATGCAGGTTTCCTCACGAAGTTTTCCTTCTCCGTTAAGTACATTGGTGTCTACAATGTAGATCGTACATGAATTACAAATAATAACTTAGTGATACGGGACCGGGATTCGAACCCACGACCCTTCGATCGTAAGCCGTGTCTAAAACCACTACACCACCAATGCACTGTACACAGTTTTGTGTATACGTGCCATTTATTATTATTTATTCGAATTCAGTCAGTGTTATTCTCAACATGCAGTTTTATTCAGTTTTATTCTGAACTGCGTTATATAACCGCAACAGACATAGGTGACACTAATTATGCGAAACTTGGAGAATATGACATACACTTCCTGTACTTTTCGTAATATTCACGTTACGCAGGCATATTGGAGATCGCGTAAGTGTTTTAAATTGCTGAATAATACTACTGTCAATTACCCTGGTGTCATTCAACCGGTTCTTGTGTTCACGGGAATACATGGAGTAATGCGACATTATGACAACCCCAACAGCAATCCGTAACAGTATAAAATAGTGTATTTAAATGTTAAATAGTGTTTTTAAGGACCATCTTCTCGTCAAAAATATCGCAATACGTTAAGACTGAGGTATTCAATTAGTGCGTGTTGCCAGTGATGACTTACGGATCCAAAACGGCTATTGACTATGGCTTCATAAGAAGGTTCAAGGTCACCCAGCGAGCAATGGAGCTGTGCTCAGTTTCTCTGCGAAGTAAAATTCGAAATGAAGAAATTTGCAAAAGAACCAGTTATCGATATAGCTCAAAGGGTCACGAAGCTACACTGACACCGCAGTATAGGGCAGGTAGTTCGCAGAACTGATGGGATTGAAGTCTTAAAGTACTGGAAAGGCGACCCCGAAATGGAAAGCGTGATGTGGGTCGACTGTCGGCAGGTCAACTGATGAATGAAGGCAGGCCACAGTTGCTCGGCTGATATGATAAATTAACAATAATGTCGCATTCTGCTAATTGTATAGATGAAAGAAAACGTATTTGCTGTAACTGAAATTACAACGTTATTTATTGTAACTGAAACGTATTTGCTGTAACTGAAACTAACCCGCACTAGACCAGCGTGTTAGACTACGGCCTAATCCCCCTCTTTATATCGCCTGTAGTGGTGACGCATATGGACTGGGGATGGACGGTACTAAAACCCATTTTTTCACTAGAGCCAAAAACCAGAAAAAGGTCACTTTTTAAGTAGATGAGATACACGTACGGATACTTATGATAAAAAGTATTCATATATGTTATCTGGTTAAAAAACTATAATTTTTTTTCTGTAATTTTGTAACAGTTTTTTGGATCTAGTGAAAAATTGGATTTTATTCACTTACAGCACATACTTTTCCTTCCACCCATATGTTTTCTGTCTTTATATTTTTCACTGTATTATTTTTAATAAAAATTGACATATAATTAAAAAAAATACCGTGAACACACTTCATTCTTCTATGTGACTCCAGTGACGTTACATGTCAGAAAAAATGTTGTATATATTAAATATATGACGTCACCAGAGACTCATAAAATTATAGAATGTTTGGGATCCCGTTATCAAATAAAAAAAAATATGTATTTTATTTGAAATTTTAAATATGATTCTATTATAGTTGTTCTATTATAATTATGATTTTATAATTTTTTTTTAAATAAATGCTTCTCTCATTATTACAATTACACGAATCATATTTTTAGTATAGTCAATTAAAGTAGTAGTAAATTTATTATATTATTTCGATACTTTGTATCCCTCAATATATAAAACTGGTATTGATTAATTTTTCATCGCTGTGTTGCGTTTTCCTCGGGAGATAATTGTCTATTACGAAGCGTGCTTATTAAGTATTCTATCGATTGCGGACACTAACATATTTTCCTGTAGCTAAAAGTTTCTAGTTAAAGTACACTGGTAGTCTAGTGGTAGACACGAGTCGTGATCAAAAGGTCGTGGGTTCGATCCCAGTTTCATATCACTGAATTATTTCAAACTAATATATAATCCACATTTTAGATACCAATGCACTCTATGGAGAAGGAAAACTTTGCGAGGAAACATGCTGTATGCCCATGTGTGAAGTCTACCAACTCGCGCTAGGTCAGTTTTGTAGACTATGGCCTGATTCCCCTCCTGAGTAGGAGATATACGTGCTCCTAGATTGAGTCCGTGAAATCATGGCAAATACTTCCTTTCTAAGAAGGAGACCTACGTAGGTCTGCCTAACAATAAACATCCATTGCTAAACATTAGCAATGGACTCTCACGGGCTGGTGATGATGATGATTTGTTACAATGAATACGATTAATATGAAATGTCTAGTGAATAGTCTGGGCTCAGGTTCAGAAGGTCTGAAGATGAGAGAAGGTTTCTCAATGATACTGGTCGTAACGAGAACGGTGAGGCTTTATGAGCACTACATCAAAAGTAGTTGACTCTCTGAAAGTAAACCCGTATCACCTGCAATGACAGAAGACCTGGTCTTAGGTCGGGATAACGTTAGTAACAGATAAACTAACAGTTTAAACGTTAACCGAGAACAAATATATTTAATATATTTTATGTAAAATATTTACAACACTATAATTTGCTTTATCTATACACTATTATAAAATCGTTAAATGTAAAATTTTCGAAAATCAAAGAGATTAATCACTACAACAATTAATTATCAATTTGTACACCAGAACAAACTACTCAGATCGACTAATTAAGAGCTTCTGAATCCAAATCCGTCGATGATTTTTGTTTGTTTGTTCGGGCTTCACGCAAAAACCCATAGGTAAATTTTCGTTAAACTATTACAGTCTTAAAGGTACTATTGCAACTTAAATATTGCGGTAAGTTTCATCAAAATTGATTTAGTAGAATTAAAGATACAGCTTGATCCCTGTTTTAGTAGCCGCCGTTGAGCTACGAGAGGTCAAGTAAAAGTGGTTCAATGGCTTTTTAATATATAAATCTATGATTCTGTGGGGATTTCTCATGTAACGGAAAATCGAAGTTGACGCCGTGGGCAAAAGCTAGTAAATAATAAAAAAATCTTATCGCTTACAGTAATTGTTGCTCAACCCACACCTGCCATGCGACCGCAAAACCAATATGCCCATCGCTGGATTCTGTACTTGAGCCGTGATAAATGTATTGCTGTACGGTGTCAGCTGCAATAATAGCGTCAGTCCATATCTTTAATGGCTGCCGTGAGAACCAGCTGGAGGATGCACCTGGAAAATAGGCATGCCCTGTGATCCAGCTGATATCTACTGCGATCTCCGAGGCGCCTGTAAAGCGTGGATATTATAGCAAATCCCTCCCTTTCATGGAGGGGGTCAATGTCCAGCAATGGAATTCTACGGGCTGATGAAGAATTAGTATTTAGAAATCTTAGGTTTAAATGTAGTCGTGTACTGACATCAATTTCTCTACTTACTGTTATTCAACTTGAATGTTTTATACATATTTTACTCGCTCAGAATGGACCCGCAGTTTGGTTAACTACATATGGTCCCCACTACATTCAACTACATATGGTACTAACATCCTATTGCTAAGGCTGACTGGATGGAGAGAATGATGATACATATTATATACGTGATGATATGAAGCACTATAATGTTCAGCTAAATTGATTAGGAGCTTCAACTATAGTCGTTCAAATTATTTCCTGTATGAAAATCAACAATTTTAAATCAAATATATTAATATCCTTTTTCTTTGCGCCTGTCTGTCTATTTTTTACACTTTTATAGCTTAAATGTCGAACAAAATCATACCAAATTTGGTGGAGAGACAATTTAAATTAAATCTAAGTTTGTGAATATAAAAAATAATTCAGTTTACGTGAGGAGTGTAATGAAGAGTGAAGAAGTGAAGAATAGTGTGATAGAGTGAAGAATAAGAAGAGTGTAATGAGTATGATATATTGTAATGTTTAAATTTCGCGCCTTTTTATCCACAGTGTAAACCTGTAAACAATGGATGTTCTGTTGTCTCTGCTCCGTGTGACATTACTAGCCGGCTCATTGTGTATTGCACAAATAAAGGTTTAGCTATTTTTCAAAGTTAAGACTATTTCATTTAATATCAACATGATAGTAACAAGTTAAATATATTATAATATTATTATTACATAATATTGTAAGCAGTTTTTTCACACAAATTGATCTGGCTCCAAATTAGGATTCCCCGTGTCTTGGATACTAGATAACGCTATATGTACTTATATATGTAAATGTAAATATATATCAATATATAATCTTTGGATCGCAGTATAAATGTATAAACAGGATATTAAATTCAAAATTAATGAAGCTCTAACTTCTTCGCTTCAATTACTAGCAGCAACCTTTTGAGGTTATCTTACCTTAGTGCACCTTATCCAACCTTATCTTAGTGCTTTGGGCAGTGTTACATAATTTTTCTTCTTTTTTTTTCATTAATTAGTTTAATTACTTGTCGAGTTTTGTCATCCAATGTACGTTGTTTTGGGTTATTGCCTGGACTCTTAATTGGATAATTGTATTCTTTTTTTTTTGAATATGTGAATGTACTATTTTAATAAATAAATAAATTTACCGTTTCCAGTCCAATGTGTGCTCAATCAAGTTACAAATAAAACCCATTTTATTCTTTGTACGCAAGCATGAATTTATTAAAGATACCGAGCGCCTAAACGCGAGAAGGTCGAATGATGTGGTGGCAAAAAGCTCTCTCGTGTCCGCGATGTCGAGATAACATTAAACTGAGCATTTGTTATCCTTATCTCGTGCGCGAGCGTGGCTAATGTGGCTGCAGGCAGATACGCGCGATCGATTTATGTCGCCCTGGCACCCACGACAAATTGATAATTAATTTTCCAACGATGTGTTTGATGGTGCCGAATTATTTTTGCGTTCTGCAGCCGGTCACTTTATTTTAAACGCTTGTCGTAATTAAACACGTGTGCGTTTACTAGTTATAACTCGCGGCATCGCCCGCAATAAGAGTATTGTGGTGATTGTGTTGATTTATAGCTTATAATGGCACTTAGACTCATGTTTATTTCTTTTCTGAAGACAAAGTAATCGGTTCATTCATTAGTTATGTTGTAAAGTAAAATACTTTTAGATTTATTTAGCCGTTGCCCGTTGTTTATCTGTAAGAACTAAATATATAACGGTTATTAGTATAAAATTAAAATTATGCGCCCGATTTGTAGTCTTTCATTTACATGGGTTCATTTCATTTTGTAATGTTCTAAGTAGTACTATAGACTGACGCGCTTTATTATCATCATACTAGCCTAATGACCGTCCAATATTGGACATAGCCCTTTCGAATAGATCCCGAATCACCGCAATACATCGAATTCGCAAATTTAGTTAGGTCAAACGTTCATCTAGTCAGACACCGACTGCGTAAACCGTACTATGCTTTCTAGTGTAGGCTCCTCTTCACCAATGAAACACCTCCGAGTTAATCTTCAAACACTAGCTTTATTCTTTTACTGTTTATACACTTATACACGTGTATACTCATACACTTTATACCCCAGTATACTCATATGGTTTCACATTTGTCTTATAACGTCCAAACACTTTGACGACCTCTATTCCAATGAGCCCCTTGCAGAGTTTTCGTTTCTTTTTATAAAGTCTTGTTCATTCAAAATCACTTGTCAATTTAACAACCACATTCATTAATAATATAAATTAAATTTCGATTTTATATCGGTTAAATAAATGACTTTAACATCCGTCGGTTCTGCAAGCTATGTATGTGCCCCGTTCATTGCTATTTCGGCTTTACAATCCTTTGAACTATATCGGTGTACGGTTATTTTGTTCGTAATTCGTTTTGGATTTTATCAATAACTAGCTGTTGCCCATTGCCCCGCTTATGTGAACTTATATATTATACTTTATATTATCCATTCGAAAACCCTTCCGGGCATGCGCCATAATTTCTTCGGAATCGTATTTCTTTCCGACTTGCTAGACAAACATTGTGACAGCTCGGCTAATATTCACGATATAAATATATTTTATAGCCTGCAGTATTCAGGAATAATGTAGTATCCTAGCAGCGAAAAAATGTTTAGAATTGGATCGTTAGTTCTGGAGAGTACCCCTTACATACAAACATAAAAACAAATTTTACCTCTTTATAATATTAGTATAGATTGTCGCTGGATGATTGAGTTTTACCTTCCGTAAAAAAAGTGTCTCAAATAATGAGTGTGTGTGTGTATTTTTTGTAACGTTGTTATATTTAGCTACCATTCGTCTGGATTTAGGTGCGCTTGTAAAAGGTATTCAAATTAATAAATCGTGTCGCTTCTCCGTGTCAGGCGACAATACACCCTGACTGATGTTTGGCCTCGGCTTTGCATTGTTCACAAGATAAGTGACATAAATAATCCGGTCGGCCAGATGGAATAATTTATATATTATAAAATTGCATTCGCCTTCCGCACTAATCGGGATAATAATTTAAAACTTGCTAACGTTTCAAAAAGTTATTGTACATATGTCTATTATTATAAATTTAAGAACTGGGAAGTTGCTATACCCATTAATAAAATTATACTTTAAAATAATAAAAAATCACTTACATATAGAAATATAAACTTAAAATTAAGAAGTATAAAGTGTGTTATATAATACTTTGAATTAAGCTTCAAAAAGTTAAACTATAGGGAGTTTAGGGAATTCCTATCAACAATTAACAACATCTTTATTCATCCCCAGTCCATATTCGTCCCCACTACATGGATAACCTCCCCTTATCAGGAGGGGGATTAGGCCGTAGTCTACCGCGCTGGCCTAGTACGGATTAGTAGACTTCACAAATCAATGCGGGCATGCAGGTTTCCTCAGGAAGTTTTCCTTCTCAGTTGAGTGCATTGGTGTCTACAATGTAGACCGTACATAAATTACAAATAACTCAGTGGTGCGGGACCAGGATTGAACCCGCGACCTTTCGATCGTGAATCATGAACTACACCACCATTGTACAACGAAATCTTCATATCTTTATTACTTATTCTTTATTATTTAGTAGAGTGTATTGGTGGTGTAGTGGTTTTAATCATGGCCTACGATTGAAGAGTCGTGTGTTCGATCCCGGCCCCGTACCACTGAGTTATAATTTGTAATTCTTGTACGGTCTACATTGTAGACACCAATGTACTTAACGGAGAAGGAAAACTTCGCGAGGAAACCTGCATGCCCACATGGGTGTGTGAAGTCTACCAACCTGCACTAGGCCAGCGCGGTAGACTACGGCCTAATCCCCCTCCTGATCAGGGGAGGTCTGCGCCCTTGTAGTGGGGACGATATGGACTGGGGATGATGATGATATTATATTATTAGTGTACATTTGTTATTTATTTGTGGGCGTCCAAACAAAATTGAATTAAGACTAGATTCGGTGTCTAGAATAGTCAATTGATAGTAAAGATTGAAAAAATAATTAAAAACTGGCACATATTTTTTTTATCAAACATTTGAAGTTGAAATTCTAAAAAAGCTTGATTTGAGAAAAAGCATTTTCAAAGTTTGAGTGAAAAAAAAAAACACTTCTACTTGCTTGTTACATAGATTTTTATTTATTATTGTAGATTGAGATACTCTCCGTGAAATCAACTTATATTTAAATTATTTAAATAGAGCAGTACTGGGCATTGAAACGTATTATATTCCAAAAATATTGACATGCCGACCACTGGTATCTTTTTACTAAACTTTTCTCTTAAAGTTTCTGGTACTTAGAAACATCGTATATAGTCATTTACTATGTAAAATTGTAGATAATTGCATTTATTAATAATAAATTAAAATCGCGAAATGCAATTTTTTCACCCAACTTTACAAAACTTTTTATATTTCGCAAACTAAATGCCGGGAACTGGACCCTTTTTGCTTGGACGCCCACATTTTTTGTCTTGTCTGGTAGTAATGTCATAAGAACATCATTTATCCTGTTTACTATATATTTTTGTACTATAAAGCATATGAATTTAAAAACATCAATAAATCGCCATAAGTTACCGCAAACATACTTTTTAAAATATCTCCGAAGTTTAACTTTCATTACCTGTATAAAGGCTCAGCGATAAAAAGGTTATATTGCAATCAGAATGTTATATTCCCGCGCAGACATTCTCACGCCCTCGCACCAGCTACACAAAAGCCTCATCTAATGGACACCCATTGATAAAAACAGTTACTACCTCAAAATAAATAACAACACGGGACTCTCGAACGAATTATCCAGCGCTGCTTGTGATAACCATTTCTGTGCTCCTAAGACACGTACTATAAAAATCACATGAATCATCGCGCCGTAATGTTTTTTATTCCGATTTGAGGTAGTACACATATGTTTAATTGGAATTAAATTATTTATACATACTTATAGATTGCTTCGCGGGATTCATCGCGATAAATTTTTAATGTTTAATTATTTCTATATTTCGATTAGATTGCACCAATCGTTGTCGCGAGAAAAAACATTAAAATCATCATCATCATCACAGCCCAAAGACGTCCACTGCTGAATATAGGCCTCCCCGAGGATTTCCAGAAAGATCGGTCTTGCGCTGCCCTCATCCAGCGGCCTCCCGCAACCCTTTTAAAATATTAAAATATTAGCCATTTATCGCGTTCAGTCCGGGAAGTAATTAATGGACAAGACTGAATAGGTTATTATTAAGCTTACGTTTTACCACCCTACGTTACATCGCCACTTACTATCAGGTGGGATTGTAGTCAAGCACTAGATTAAATATGGTAAAAAAATTATAAATATTATAATTATAAATATATTTAATAATTTAACTATTATAATTATATAATAATTTAAAAAAGTATAATTATAAGTCGCAAAATTTTAATAAACATTATTTATATAAAGGAACATGCAATTAGGTAAAACATGAATTTTCATAGTCCTGATGGTTTGAAATATTTTTATATACGTACGGATGGAATCGCACTGTCTAACGTCAACCAGTTTGTCTGGTGAGTTTTTATTTGATTCATGATTGGATGACTTCTAGTCTAGTGACAACAGTTTGGTGTTGTGACGACCACTTGGTCTAGTAAGTGTACGTAAGTCATGGTTGGATGACTTCTAGTCTAGTGACAACATTTTGGTGTTGTGACGACCGCTTGGTCTAGTAAGTGTACGTGAATTATGGTTGGATGACTTCTAGTCTAGTGACAACAGTTTGGTGTTGTGACGACCGCTTGGTCTAGTAAGTGTACGTGAATTATGGTTGGATGACTTCTAGTCTAGTGACAACAGTTTGGTGTTGTGACGACCGCTTGGTCTAGTAAGTGTACGTGAGTCATGGTTGGATGACTTCTAGTCTAGTGACAACAGTTTGGTGTTGTGACGACCGCTTGGTCTAGTTAGTGTACGTAAGTCATGGTTGGATGACTTCTAGTTTAGTGACAAGCGTTTGGTGTGGTGGCGACCGCTTGGTCTAGTGACGACCAGTTAGTCCAGTAATGAGTACTTGATTGTGCTGCCCGAGTACCAATAAAGTGGTAACGGGTTTGATTACTAGACAAGTTAAATTTAGTAATAGATCTTTTTGTGATCTGGGGTTACCCTCAGTACGTTATATGATTGTTAGATTATTTGGTACCTTACAATAAGTGTTGCTTGATTTTGGCTGTGTAATTATTTGTTGACCTGAAAAAACAATTTTTGCTATTTTTTTATATTCACTCTACAAAGCTGCGATTAATTAATTACATCTTTTTAAAGATTTATCCCAAGGTTGAGATTGATTTTCAATTTTTAATGTTTTACAAGATTTGTTGACTCCGCGCTCGAAGTAGTTAGTGATGCAGAAATAACAGCAATATTATAGTCCCACGTCAAATTGTCTCTTCGATTAAACATCAATCGCTTCAAAGCATATCACTAATGTAAACTAATATTATTTTTTTAAATCTGTTGTGTTCTTTTTGCCGATAAAATACAGAACCTTTGAATTATATTCTTTAGACAAGGCTTATAATTTTGGCAGCATCGTTGGCTAAATACGTCACGAACTTGTTACAAATTTCCAAAAAAAAAAGCGACAACTCTCTGTCATCGGATAATTGCCAAAGACATCGGTTTTTATTTCAGCCCCAAAACAATCTAAAATCGTTCGATCTTTTGTGTAATATGACACTAACCGCGAATGCCACGCTGACACGACGGCGGTCAACCGGCCAGGTACAGAACTGTATCACGCCATTTATACGCACCAGTATAAATTGTAATTCTGTTTATTTCATACTTAAAATGATATATGTACTTTAATTCATTTATTTATTAATTTATTCTTTATTGTACACAAACAGATAAATACATTTTTACATAAGAAAAAAATTATGTACAAAGGCGAG
>WUAW01007783.1:56370-80528 GCA_017165845.1 Thaumetopoea pityocampa | reverse complement strand
CGTTTATGATACTTATATAACTGGATACTGGCAGAATTGTACCAAATTGGTCAAACGTCATAAACCAAGAAATGAAGTGAAGTGAAAGAACTAGACGACTTTTGGATGGTAACTTAGAATAACTTATTCTGAGAATAGTAATGAGACAATATAAGGTTGCCGTATAAATATTATGACACATATGACAGTTATTGTCAAAACTGTAGAAACAACTTTTCGTAGCGTAAAGTGGGGTGAATTTTCAAGTTCTATGAGTTAATTTGTTTTTGTTTGCATGTAAGCTTTATCAGTGCGTTCTGATATTGAGAGTCTTGTTATTATTTACCAAATACTAATACTTAAGACTTCTAAGAAAACTTAAATTCTTTGTAAATTAGGGAAAAAAATGCCATTTTTATTTACCCAAAAACTGGGAACAAAGGAGTGAATAGAGAAAAAAATAATGTGAGGGCTGTCAAACTCCCTCAGAAAAGAAAATGTGTGTATGAGTGTATACCTAATAAAATCAGAATTGTAATTATCAAATTCGACTTTGCACATATTTAAACATTTAAATAAAAATCTCTCGTAGTTCTAACAAAAAATAATCAACGTGTAAAAATTTGTTTTTATTTAATTTGAAATAAATGAGGGTTGAATAGGAATGCCTTTAGGGTAAATAGGAACGAAGAACGAGATTAACAAATACGGATGAGGGGTTAATAGTAACGGGAAAGGGATTAATAGAAACATGATTCTTAAAGTCGTCAAAAACTACCGTCATTATTTTTTATTATATTAGTTAAGAAAACTAATTGAAACTCATATAACAAAATTTTAAATTTTATGGAAAACCATTAAAAGTTGTATTTGTTTTGAAATCATTTGTAAATGTTTTGAAATTATAAATGGATTTGGTATTTGGTGGATACTATTAAAAGTTCTTGTAATAAATATACCTAGTTAGTAGTTAATATAAATTAGTTCTAAAGGTTTACATATTTATTGTTTTAGATGGTTGGTAAATTAAAAAATAATTTTAAACAGGCACGCTATATCTTGTTTTACCCACCATGGTGTGTGATAGTTATATATTCGCATTATGGCTTATATATCCGTGACAAGCAACGGATATATAAACCAGATTCTCGTACTAAAAGATATAGAAGGTATCCTAAAGAACTTATTGAGCAGGCTGTTTAAGAATATTATGATGACAGTGGATCCTTGAGTGTCATTACTCAAAAGATTAGAATAGACAAATCTGTCCTATATAGACATAGCATAAAAAGTATGAGATCCTAAGGCGGCCAGACAGTGCTATCCAAAGAGATCGAATTGACATTTAAAAATATATTAATTTATGTGCTAAATGGAAATATCCTCTCGAAATACCTATACGATATAAGATTATTAGTTAAAAATTATTTAGAAAATTTGCACACGGCCACACGCACACGTATCCACACACCCACAAACATGCATACACACACAACTCCCCTTCCTACATACCTATATAATTAAAGAAGTTTGACAGCCCTAGTATTTTTTTTTCTATTCACCCCTCTGTCCTATCTTTTAACCCCATTTCTTACATTTCTAACTTACAAACTTAAAACATCAGAACGCTTTAAAGATAGCTCGCATACAAACTTAATAAGAAAATCAATGAAGAAGAAATTGTGTCTATTCACCCCTTTTTACAATAAATATTTTATTAGAATTTGGAGATTTTTTAATTTTTAAATATGTATATGCAAAGTCTGATTTGATAATTACGATATTGATTTAATTACGTGTGTTTTTATTTGATACATCCAAGTATTCATACATACAATTTCTCTTGTACAATGGCATTATTATTCAATGGCATTAATGGTTTTATTAAAATATAAAATCAAGATTTCTGAACCTAGTTAAATATATTTAACTTTTTTCATATTTTCTCTTAAATAAAATAATAAGTTTTGGCGGCAACCCGAATGAAACATCACTTTAAGGTTTAACATTTTATATTAGTTCATTGTGATGATTAATATATAAAGTCGGTATTATTTTGTATATTAATCATCAATAATCTTAATTAATATTGAACATTGGAGTAAAACTGTGACTAACATAGCAAAATTACTGTATTTTTTCAAGGCAATAGATCTGCGGAATTTTGGCTGGTCAAAGTTGTATTTGTTGGATTGACTTCAAAACTCCCAAGAAGCAATAAAATGTTATACACCGATATATTATTCTTAACTTGTAGAATATTATATACTTTCAAAAATATATACACTTGACACTGGCAGAAATGGCGCGAATCCTTAGCCTTATGCCACTATGAAAAAAAAGAAGAAGAAATAAATTAATAAAACTAAAGTTTTTAAAACACGATTAATTGTGTTTTTTTTTTCCTGAATATATTATAAAAATATTTTAAAAATATTTACAGTTAAAATATTAAAGGCTATCTTTGATTTTTTTTATTTTATGGCCTAGTATCTGAGAGCTTTAAGCCAAGTCATCATTTTAATATATACTTTCCTCAGTTTAAGAATAAAATATCAATGTGTCACATTTTATTGTTCTTGGGAGTTTTGAGGTCAACCCGATGAATACCACTTTAACTGAGCATGTGTTTCCGCAGACAAATTGTCTTGAAAAATAAGGTCACTGCTATGTTAGTCACAGTTTTATTCCAATGTTTCAATATTATTCACGATTATTGACGATTAATTAAATAATTAAAACAACACCAAATGTATATATTAAACATCACAATAAACTAATATATAACGTTAAAATAAAACTTTAAGTGGCCTTTCACTCGAGATGCCGCCAAAACTTTGTGGTACTACTGTACCACCAGATAACAAAGTGAGTAAAGACTTTTTTACTAATTTTTTTTTTTTATAAGTTGAATTTATTTTTTTGTGATTTTACAAATCTTTATTGCAAAATATATTACAACTACGGCAGATTTTTTAACAATATTCAGGTAATTCTTATTAGATATAACTTGTCCTGAAGCATAGTAAATATTGATTCTAAAGAAATCACGGAGAAGATACTACAACGTCCTTAATATTTCTGTACGCAATTGTACATATTCCCAAATGCCTCCACCTGTTTCGCCGAGCGCTCAGAATCCGTCGCGCGACCTATACACGTATCCAACGAATGCGTCTTGCTCGCTCATAAGCTCGCCTTACTTGTCTCCAAACTGTATTCCTATATACCGTGGATTAACTTTATTCGTATAATTCCGTGGACGCAAGGCACCTCCCCACGCCCGTCGGATATCAACGTGCCTTCCCATCCATCCGTCAGGCTTGATATAAGTTTAGTACCTATATTTGAACGTGTGCAACAGTTCGCGACTGGAGATTTGGAGGAACCGAAATATAAGATTACCAAAACAAATTCAAGCACAGCCTTATCTTCTCTATATTTCAGTACCCTTCGAAACCTGGAGTTATAAGCTTCACATCCTATCAAGAATAAATGTATTCGAGATGTGGTGCTATCATTAAATGTTGGGCATTCCACAGAAGGTGCACGAAACATGCATCTATTTTCTCGGAACAGAATGTCATGACACAACTATCTACAATCTGCAAGTAGAGACTTTCAAATACTTTGGACAGTCAGTCGGATATGAGCATAACAATTTGCATAAATTAGTAGTTGTTGGCCACGTTAAATGTAAGAGGAATTAAAGAAGTATATCGACCATGAAGAGATGTCATTAAAGAGACTATGAGTATCAACATCCCAGCCGCTATCAAACAGGCTGAATGTCGAAAAGCCTATAGAGAGTTGGTGCAAAAATTCAACCGTGCTGATCACGACTAGGACTTGCGAATATTCGGAAATTTTGTTATTCTAATATTCGTTTTCTTTTTTGATGATTTTTATTATGATATATTTACTTGATATAATTCGAATAAGATAAAAAATAAAGCTATGATTATTATGTCTTAAAATGAATTTATCTGAATAAAAGCAACGAAAAGTCAGTACGCACAGTTTTATAAAATGACCAAAACAGCTCAGGACTCTTTGGTGGTAGGTAGTGTATAATCTATTTCTAATCTAAAGTTGTTTGAGAATAGATGTGTTTGTTCTTATTGGTGTAAATGATATGCGCAACAATGTCCTCCAATACCACATTCCAAAAGCTTCGATCCGTTTCCAGCCAGCTGCACGAATTGTCCACAATTCGTGGTCGTAACACAGAATCGAGTAGTGGTCGTATTAAGAAATTCAAAGCACGCACGAGTCTAATCTTGACACTGTTGGATACTTTCCTCTACTTCTAGATTCTAGTCATCTTACTCATCACGGCTTTGATCATCCGTATACTTTTCCGAATTTCTCCCTCATAACCTCCTTAATCGTTGATTAAAGAGCCCAGGTATACACATTTTACAAAATCAAATTCGAGAGTTCTCCTTTACGTACGAGTATTCGGGCTAAATTAATCGACCATGGCTTTGGTTTTAATTTTACTTATTAATCGGGAGACCTACTATTTAACTCGCCTGCTCTATCTTGTTGAAGAGTTGAGCCAACTCTTTTACGGCGTAATGAAGGTTTAATTTTGTTGCTCCCAATTGAAATATCTCTAACCAACCCCTCGAAGAATGTGCGCATTATATATTCACCACAGATATTAACGATTGGGAGTGATAGAATGCATCTCTATTGGACTTATTTCTGAAGTTTGAATGATTCGACGACCACATCATTCACTCTAACCATTGATTCCCCGTTATCCTATAAGCTCGCGATCGTTTGCCTTAGCGAAATCGCACCTCAAGCTCTCTGTTTTTTTAATAACCTTTTTTAATCTTTTTATTTGGTGGGCGTAATAAGAGCCCATAATAGTAGTTCTCCTTTTCAAAAATTCCACCATAATATATAAGCTTTCCGGCTGAGTGAGGAGAATTTAAAGGTCAAGACTTAAAACTTGTTCGGCGTTGGTGTGGCGGCTTACTTCCATGTTATTACTGTTGTTTTATTTCAGGCTCAAAATGATGGATCCAATTATCGTTCACGCTTACAAAACGCTACAGAAAAGCCCTGTCCGTTTGGAACTATTTGAAGGGTGAATCCTTCGTGTATTTTATCTTCAGTAAATGTTCTGCCTAGCTTAAACTCCTTGGAATAGTATGCAACTATTGAATATGGAGGAGCTGGGTCCCCAAGCCAGTCATCGACAATTCCAGCCAACCAAATTGCACCAGGCCAGCATAGTAGACAATGGCCTATTCCCCTCCTGATTAGGGGTGGTCCGCGCTCCCGTCGTGAGGATAAGTATGGACCTGGGATAATAAATCAAGCGAAGAAGGAAATGAGACTTAAATCTAAAATTGTGATTATTTTTTGGTATCTTTTATTGCTAAATTCTTCAGAAGACGATTCGTAAGTCTTAATTCGTCTTTTCTATTAATTAATTGTTTATCCATATCCTATTTTCTTTATCACAAAGACTTCGACTTCTTCATCGACATCTTCTGAAATAGCTATAACCATAAGCTTATCAGCGTATTCACTTTATTGCTTCGCAGCCTGTTCTTCTTACAAAATACTTTTCACTTGAATACTGCACACTATCGTAGTTCGACGATTTTTAGATAGTAGCGAGTATTTTAGTTACTAAATTATTCTTGTCTCGACTAAATACCGGCGTAGTCCGAACTAGATCTTAGTGGAGGTATTTAGTGGCTTAAACAAAATTTATATAAGAATAAATAAAATCTATTAAATCTGTGAATTAAACGCAATAAAAAAAAATTGTTTATGGTAATCGCTATATTAAAAAAAAATAAGAACTGTAATCTATTAACTCCAAAGAGAATATATATAATTAACTCTAGCCATAGTGCAAGAGTAAGTTGATTCACTTTTAAAATTTAAAATACAAAGAGCATATAAATATTAAGTAATATAATTATTTTTAATTTTGAAAATTTGTTCCTTTTTATTACTGTACGAACAAAAAATACTAACCTTCTTAGGCTTAATTAAAATATAATTCGAAATCTATTTGACCGGAAATGCTTGGTAGTTCGACATGTTTCATGAACCCCCCGTTGTTTTGTAGCAAGAAAATGCAATGGCCGCCATCTTCGAGTCTTGTGAATGTTTTGGTCGTAGTTTCTGACTTTGAGGCCTATGATTACATGCTATGAAATTATTTGATAGTAACAGTTTTGTTAGGTCATAGGTGTTATTAATTTGTTCATATAAAGGTCAGTATAAGTTTTCTTCAGTATTTTCTGGAAAAGTGTTTACATCTGGATTTCATACTATTAACTATTGTGATGTTGTCATTTTCTCTATTTATTTAGTGTTTTTATTATTTTAAGATTTGCTATTTATGAAATCTCACGATTTAATTCATTACATTAATTACAAAGTAATATAAATATACGAACCTCATTTTCGTAAGTACATACCTATATTTCTAGTCTTTGTTACTAAGCGGTTTCGGTCATTTATTAGGTTCACTTATTACATATTTATTCTCATATATTGTCAGTACTTATTTGTTAGTCTTGCTAAATTAGGATAATGTTTACTTTTTTGATGTTTATAACTAGACGTTTCAATTTCCGTGCTACAATAATGGCGGCAGTAGATTAACCTATTCTCCTATTTCACGCATTTATTCCATTACTGAAGCGTTAGTAATGGATTATTTTGGTATTTTACCGTATATTTTCTCGTAGGCATCAAAATAAAGTGGCTTTCGAATACATTTATGGAACAATGACCTCGACGGTCGTATCCTATTTGTGGACTAAAAATATTTTACCAAGAACATTATGGTGTACATCACTCCTATACGTGAAAATTTCGAGGATTTGTCGGTAAAGCATCGATTTTCGATTGCAGTCACATGAAATAATATTTGGGGGCCGTGGTGCACTCCAAGGCGTCATCTCGGGTTTGACCCAAGATGATAGTATATACAGCATGTCAACTACATCAGAATACGAACCAACGGGCCGGCAAGTGAGTAAAATGCATTTTCTAACACTCCCACTTGTCACAGAAAGTTACATAGAATCTAGCTTACATGGCTACTACAACCATCATTTAACACCATAATTTGTAGATAAATATTATGGTTCTGGAACTAATATTAGTTCATTAAGTTCTCCTGTTTATAACTACATAGATTTGTAATGGTTGTCAACCTGCCCATTGGTTTCTGAACTTTTTATGTGGGCATCTTTGCATTAGTATTGCATGAAACAAGTTCTATGTTTTCATTGACAGTATAAAGGATAATATATATTTATGATTATTATGGAAGTGATTTTAAAAATGAAAATTTTGTCCAAATAGATGGTGATTTTCTTTACAGCTTATATGGCTATAAATAAAGATTTGAATTTAAAAGTGTATTTATTGATAACCTTTTCTTGTTATACTTTCTGGGTGAGTTGTACGAAATAAAAAATATGTATTCCAAATTGATATTTATCATTAGTATCCTCAGTGAGGGCATTTTATGTGTTATGATTATTTCTGTTTGTACTTGTATTGTTCAGTGTATGATAATATTTTATTAATATCATGGATTGTGAAATAATATACAATTATAAAAGTAATATTATATCAGTACTATGAAAATTATTAACTAGATTCATCTGTAATACAAATTTAATATGGATTCTACAGTCTTCACTTCTATTTAACTTAAATCAACCATAAGTATTTTTAATATTTTTTAAGTATATGTAGATATATATTCAACACATTCCTTGTAATTACAGACCAAAGCATATGTAAATTATCTGCATGTTTAAATGTGTTGCAATTAATTCTTATTTTATTCTTGGTTATAGGACAATGGGCCGGCCACCACCAGTGATAACATCAGTGAACACAGTTTGGATCATAAATTAACTGATATGAATGTGTCTAGTGTAAGAACTCCTATATTGAGGGCTGTGGCCTTATCTCCCACTGACTGCGATCCTGAACCCGACTCCACTAATCCAGAAAATATAATCCAGTCTGTACAGAAAGCAGACAAAGACATAGAATATCATATTGCTGAGCAGGAGTGTGATACAGAAATGTCTGTAGACTCATTACCAAGTTTAATGAGAATAGAAGAAGCTATTGATAATGTGAACCATATTAGTTACCCTATTTTACAAGAACCAGAAGATTCAAGTGATGGCCATTTTGTAGATAATTCCACAACTCTTATACAAGCACCATTAAATGCAACAATCGTTCAAAATGTCACGAAGCTGCCACAGAACTTTACAATTAATGTTGATGCAGCTGTTGGAAACATTACATCAATACAAAATGTTCATGATGTATCTGGCAATCCAACACTTTGGCTCCCTACAATACTCACAACAAGTACTGCTACAAATGATGGCAAAAATGATGATGACAGATCACAAGCTGGTGTATCACAAATTATTATCACTAGTGAGAACTATGTCAGTGATATAAATCAGTCTGGGAGGAGAGCAAACATAATTACAGAAACAAATTTTATAGGCCGCCCAAAAGCCTCAAAAGTTCAAATACTAAGCAACATATCTTTAGCCAAAAATCCATCTTACAATCAGCAGTACATTGGTGGAAAAGAAATAGCCCCTGTTTATGGTGCACCTAATCATATTTATAAACTGAGCAACTCCGTACTTTGTACTAAACCTCAAAAGAACCAATCGTTAATTGGTTGTACTAGTTTATCGTCAAATGTTATCACAAGTAGCCCAATAAAAAATGTTCCCTACAGTCAAACATTTACGAAAAACACAAATTTAAATAAAACTTTAAATAAGGTAAACAATGGTGCTAATTTGAATGCTATGGTTACACCATCATCTGGTAACACACACTGCCATATTTTATCTCGGGTTGTGTCAGGACCAAATAAGATGTCAGTGCATTCTGGAAGGAAAGCTGTAAACACATTCAAGAATTCTAAAAATTCTGGCCAAGTGTCAAATCAAAAGAATCAATCAAGACCAATAAAAATAATTCAACAGGCTTGCTCAGGCAACAAGTCTGAAGCCAAATCTTGGCCTGTTACCAATGTCACATATAAAACTCCACAGACAAGCTTTGGAGCTGTTGATTCTAATACATCAAAAGTCATTCAGAAAGTTGGTAGTCCAACACATAAAACCCAATCTATGTCTATTTGTAAGTTCCCCACTAAAGGAGAACGACTAGTTTTACAGTCACCCTGTGGACCAGTTTTGATTTCCACAGCTCCAATAAGCACAAGCTTACCGAAAGGGCCGCATTATGTTCAGTCTGGAGCTACGCCTAACTTACGGTATGTTCAGACTTATGGCCTAGCAGATAACCAATTGTCTACTGTATCGCAAGTGTCTGCTAATCAACAGCTTACTGCACAAATCCTACAATCATTATCGCAACCCAAGCTGATGATACAATCTAGTTCTGTGCCAGTCAATCATATAACAAGTTTACCGCCAGTTGTCAAGGAATCAATAGAACCAAAACCACCTATAAATCAGAAGAGAATTGTTGTGTGAGTAACTAAAATATATAAATTTGTATATTTAATGTCTATGTCATAATATCATAATCCAGGATATTAATAGTAGTTTATTTTGTTTCAGCGGTGATAAGTCTACTCTGCTTACTGAAGATGATATGATTGGAATGGAAGAACGTCCAAATCTATCAGAGGAAATAAGACGATATTCATTTGAACCACTAGCATTTATCATGTTAGACCACACATATGCACAGCCCATGCAAAAACAACCAACACCTTCAACTCCCGCTGTCCCTGTGTCGACCACTCCACCTACAGTTATTACTTCCCCATCCACAACAACTCCAATGAGTCCTATGAAGAGAAGTTCCCCAGTAATAATGTCAACAACATCATACGAAATGTCATTGACCGCTCCAACCAACATTATTGGTGCACCAATACCTATTACGCCCATTCAAATGACACCACTCACCTACAAACCTCAGCCGCCGCCACCGCAAGATAATGATGCTGCATCTGTGATATCTTCTGTAGAAGGAGACAAAGGACAAGCTATTGGAGGTGGCAGTGATACTGAGACAGCTCCAGAAGGTGAGGAAGAAGGAAAGACGAGATGTATATGCGACTTTACGCATGACGATGGTTACATGATATGTTGCGATCGCTGTAGTGAGTGGCAGCACGTGGATTGCATGGGCATCGATCGACAAAACATACCCGAACAGTACATGTGCGAACTCTGTTCGCCCAGAGCGGTAGATAGACGTCACGCTCGTGCCATACAATTGAGAAAAAGGGAGGAACTTAGCGCGCTCGGCGCATCAGATTCTGACTCTTCGGAAAGTAGTCGTATACCTGGTCAGAGAAGGAAACGTCTTCTGACTGTCACTACATACACAAACACTAGTGGCACTTGTGTGACCACATATAATTCTAATATCCCAGTGCTGCCACCTTTGCCTCAGCCCTCATTAACGTTACCAAAACGAGGCCCGAAAAGGCCCAAGAAACCTGAAGTAGTGAGAAAAGGTGCAAAGAGAAAACTGTCAGAAAAACGTGTGAAACGTAAAAAGGAATTGATGTTGAATAGAAACAAATATAATTCTGGATTGTCGAATCAATCCCATTGGCAAGACTCTTATGAATTGGCTGTAACTAACCACTATAGCCCTGAGTTGAGGGCCAAGATAATGAAATATAGTAGTAAACTAGGTAACACCCCTAACATGGCGTATGCTATGAACGCGCATTTATGTACGACTGTGCCTCATGCAGGTGGGAAAATTTTGATCGCTACAAAAGATTTGAAAGATAACACTCCTATAATTGAATTGAGGGGTAAATACATGTTATCGACCCAACATAGGCCACAAATGCAGAACTCTGTGAGAGCAGGAAGTCAAAAACCTGGTCCGTTCGTATTTTTCTATCGGTTACCAAAAGATAATACTCAGATATGTATAGACACAAGGACGTATGGTAATGAAGCAAGATTTGTTAGAAGATCGTGTAAACCTAATGCCGAACTACAACATTGCATTATTAAAGGAACATTACATGTTTATTTGGTGACTGTTGGAGTTGTGCAAGAGAACACTGAGATCACTGTTGGCCATGACACAGATGGAAGTAAACAGCCTTGCGCTTGTGGAAACCCTAAACACTGCAAAGTGAATGGACTTAACCCATTGTCAGCTAGAAAGAGTGTCGATTACCCTCCTAGAGAGAAGAGGAGTAGAAATAGATGCTTTAGCTCATCATCGACTGTATCACCACCGCCCACTCCTACCATTAAAACAACACCGGTTAAAGAAATATCTCCAAAAATTATTTCAATTAATTCTGAAAAAAAGTCTCCCGTGCAAATTAAACATGAATATCCTCCCTTATCGCCGCCAGTAACCCCGGCCGTCATGACTTTGAACTTTGACGAGCAGCCTAAACAAGAACCAATTGAGGAAATTAAATCTGAAATAGATCTGATGACAAAAGAGCAACTGAAACTGGATGATTTAGATGAAACAGACTTTTGTAAAACTGAGCTTCCGGATGATGACATTGAAGACATTAAGCCTGAACCTACAGTACCTTCCGCATTGGAAGAATCTAAACCATTACCTCTAGAAGAAGAAAAGATTATTTTGAAACAGGAGATCATCAAACAAGAAATAGAGCAAACATTTTCTGATGAAGAAAAACCGGAAGAGAAATTTGAGGATAAAAAAACGAAAGATGAGTCTAAAGAGATCAAATTGGACGAAGATAGACCGGCAACCAGAGAATTCACAGCTAAATCAGCATGCCATGATAGATCGTCTCGATCCAGCAAAACTACCTGTGTCAATCAAGATTCTTTAGATGATAAAACTGATGACTCTCAGGATAAAATACAAACTAATAAAGAAAAAGATAAGAAAAAAATGGTAAGTTGTTTCTAGGGATATTTAAAATTGATCTATGCAGGTCTACGACCATCAGTAGTTTTTTGAAATACATTTTCTGATATTCTTGATATTCTTTTGCAGGGTCTCAGTCAATACAATTCTGATTTATATGGCACTATTTTTTTGTCTGTCTTATACTGCATTTGGCTATGATTATTTAATAAAAAAAATAGTAAACCTGAAAAAATAAGTGTCTGCATAAAGATTGCTTGTCATTTATTTCACATTTTTTTTATGTATGAGGGGGCAAACGGGCAAATGGGTAACTTGATGGTAGGTGAACACCGTTGCCCAGAGACACCCGCAACACCAGAGGGATTACAGGTGCGATGACAGCCTTTAAGTTCAGGCTCCTTTCTTGAAGGAATGCCTAATGAAAACTATTCTCGTTGAAAACTATTGTCTTTGAATGACAGTAATGTTCATATAAATAACGGGCGAGTGATTAGACAAACAAAAATTGTATACAAATATTGATAGATCTGTTAGCGGCATCGAAATATGCAACAGTTTTGCATTTTACCACTGATTTAAAACCCAATAAAATGGAAAATGTAAAAACAATTTGGCACTGATAAGGACTAATAAATGTTTAGAACGAGTTCTGAAAGGAGTACACGCGGAAATTTGGATGACATGGACGTGAATACCCGTCAGCACATTAATTGTGTTGATTAACTGATTAAGAAAATATTAATTTTTTTATACACTAGTTTATTCACAAAATACACAAGGTTTGTTGATGGCGACATAAGTCTCCCGAAAAATTTATTACATACATTATAATAAAAAATATATTACGTACATTAAAATATCATTAAATATCTCGTCACTCGCGCACTTATATTGTCGTCTCGCTTTTACAGATTAAGAAGCTTGAGTGAGATTGTAACAATCTTTCTGAACAATATTTTAATTAAAATTTACTTTTTGTGTTTCACGAACGCGATTACGAAAATATTTTTTAAATTTAATATTTTCTCATCATCAGGCTCAGTATACCACTAGATATAGTGGAATATACAAATATATTTACAGACTCGTGAGGAGCGTAAGATGGAGGCTATAATGAAAGCATTCGAACGCATGGAGAAGGCGGAGCAGCGCAAACAGGAGGTGAAGGAGCGACAGAAACGCCGAGAGTCTGACCCGCACCCCAACGCAAACGATAAAGATGAGGATGATGAGATACACACAACTAAGAAAAGAAAAAAGTAAGTGAACATCTGATAGGTGGCAACTGTAACTATGATGTGTAGCGTTGTTAATAGTTTCCTGGCTTGTATTGTTCCAGCTTTCGAATAAAACTTATCACATGTTTTCATATGATGAGGGGCATTGATCATGATCATTTCTATCGAATTCTTGCCACAAATGATCAATAAGGTTGATATCAAGATTCAAAATTTGAGGGAAATTACACCTATTCTCATTACACTCACTTCTACAATATGTAATGAGCACAAATGTCCATTAAAAAATCCAAGTCATGTACTTATTTATGTATTAGTATTTTACCATATTATGTATGTACATCGTCTAGTGCCCAAGATACAAGAAATCCTAATTTGGATCTAGATCAGTTTGTGTGAGCGTGTCCAGAACGTCTATATTAATAACTTTTACTTCTAAATAACTTATAATTTATGCATCACTATGTAGGACTGTTTGTATTCTCTCTTCTTAAAAAATGAATCCATCGCCAAGTAGTCTTAGCCCGGAACTAAAAGCACTTTGCTTTATATTGCTCTTTTTTGATTCAGTTTATACTGCTCTTTTTTCATAACTCCTTTGATTTGCACTAAATCTCTGATTCCATAGTCCAAGAAACAGCCACAATCCATAATGTTATCACTACTATGCTTAACAGTTGTCACCGTACCATCCATACTCATACCAATAGGCTATCACTTTTTACTACCAATCCTTTTTGTATACCATGTGTTATTATGTTATTGGAAATGCAAACTTGAAAAATTTGAACTATGATCACCATAAGGTTGCAGTTTGTATGCAGTAGCCGGCGGCTTCAATATTAGTATTCAGTATAATATAGTAATGATTAATATTTGCCAATGAAAAGGTTTCGGAATAGGTCGTGCTTCAAGTTTGTCAATAGTACATTACTGAAATTTTACATGTTTTTGAATGCAATAATTTCTTCACGAAATAAATCTTGTGTATATATAAAATTCAATTGTCGTGCGTTAGTCTCGAAAACGGCTCGACCAATTTGAATATTTCTTTTTTGTTTTGTTCGTCTCAATACAGATGTGGTTTATGAAAAAATAAAATTAGGAAAACCCAAAAGAACAGCGGAAAAATAGAAGAACTTATTTTAGGTGGTACAAAGTTTACTGGGCCAGCTAGTACTTCATAAAAACTGCTGTTTCTAATATATGCATTCCCCACGGACTGCTTAATTTCTCACTAGTACCAGTAGCAGTAGTACTACTGGTTAAATGAAACAGTTACCGAAAATTTTGAAACTATTCACATAGTCCGTCAACAGTCTAAGTGCATTGGCATCCTTTATAAAAAAGGGATTTGCCATAATTTCCATACTTGGGGATCGCAGCAGATGTTAGTTGAACTGCAGTATAATGCCCGCATCTGAAAAGATAGAGTTACATTGTTATTATGCCAACGACACAGATAGTTTTATATTCCAACAGACGCAAGGGACGGGCTCGCACCACTTCACAATCTAACCGTCGACGACTCAACTC
Organism: Thaumetopoea pityocampa; assembly: GCA_017165845.1. NCBI lineage: Eukaryota > Metazoa > Arthropoda > Insecta > Lepidoptera > Notodontidae > Thaumetopoea > Thaumetopoea pityocampa. The sequence goes on along the minus strand of WUAW01007783.1, from coordinate 65,865 downwards.
AGCAGACAGCGACCTGCTGACGTCAGGCGATGAGGCGCCTCCGCACGCACCTCTTACGCCTCCTCACCCCGCGACCCTCCATAGGCGAGACAGCACGGCGCCTCCTACCGACTGTGACAGAACTAGCGATGGCGTCAATGAGGTATATTATTAACATCGATAAATAATCATCAAAATTTTTATGAATATTCATATAACTATTAAATATGTACTACTCATTAGTAAATAATAAGATGTTTTTTATTACTTTAAATATATTTATAGATATATACATAACAAATTATATAAAAAAATAAATAAAAGATACTTCCCGATTGAGGGAACGTCGTCAGTGATCAAAGAGTTTTCAAAAATAAATAATAAGATGGCATTACTTTTGTAAATCTTCCACCCACCGACTTATAAGCATGTATAGCGGAAATGTCCAATTATAAAATAAATTGTCATAGTAATCTGTCAATTTTTCTACATAATACCATACATCCTCAACAAAAGGAGCAACTCTTGAATGACGACATTATCATAGAAGGCTGAATCACAGTGAAGAAGTTTTATAGCGAATAGGTATATACAATATTCCGACATCAACTATCGGGGCGGTAGTAGGCCCCGCTAGACGTAACACCCGTCTAGTCGGAAGATGTTTTCCGATACTGCCAATCGACCTATATAGCTGATGATATCCCGACGTGATCATCAACATATGTATCACATCACCATTGATCATTCATCTAGCTACAACTGATGACCCTTACAATGAACATTAAACAGCCTTCCAAAAAGTCATAATACGTCACCACATTATCACCAGTAATATTCACCCTCAAACAGAAAATAAAAGAAAAATTAAAGTCAAGAACCACCAACAGCAAACGAGAGCAAGCGAAACGGTAGCCATCAAGACCATACGCAACCATCACAGGGCTACTTGGTTCTTCGGCACAACACTCGAACGACTCAGTGCATCAACAGTTCACTACCACCATGGTCTCTCATCCGTCGTGGCAGTCTCTGCACACTTGGACTATGCCACTAACAATCGACGCAATTCGCTCAGACTCGACTCACCGTAGATTTAAAAGAGAATTTGTGCCTTGATCTCGACTCGCCGTAGACTAGTATGCGCATCCTGGCACTTGCAAGTTCACTTCGAGCATGACGCAAGAATTCAAAGTGGATTCATGACTACAGAAATTATCGACCTCCAGTATAAAGGATGGAATCATCTGGCGACTTACTTCGCTACATATTACCACGCATTCTCAACAGATGGAGCAACTTTTGAATGACGACATTTTATCATAGAAGGCTGAAACACGACGAAGAAATTTGATAGCGATTTAGCGTATATATATAACGTCCCTACATCAACCGCCAGGACGTTAGCAGGTCCCGCCAGACATAGCACCCATCTGGTCAGAAGATCTTCCTCCTTCCGATACTGCTACTGTTGCCACACTTCGACTCTACAGCTGGTGACTACCAGACGTGATCATTTACATAACATGGTCATTGATCATTCATTTCACAATAACTAGTGACGACGTGATCATCAACGTCTTCATCATTACCGTTAATCATTCATCCTGCTACAGTAACAAAGACTTGCTACAAAAACAAGTTTGATGTTTTATCAACGTGGTTGTGGGGATTCAATTCACCAGTAAATAATTTTTAATTTACTTTTTTAAAACTTACTTAAAAGTATAAAAATAATTTAGATTCAAAACGTAATCATTTTCATATAAAATTTCATTTCATTTTGGTTAGCATAATTATTTCATATCAATATGGATTATTCTCAGCATCAGATAATATAGGAATTATAAGTATTTTACAGATTTTTTTGTTAACAGTAATGTTCTTTACAGGAACTAGGTTTGAGTTCTGCTTGTTTATTAGTCGAGGCCGCTGTCGGTTCCGTTGAGTCAGCATTCAAACTACCAAAAACGAAGAAAACAATGGCGACGGAATGGCTCGGCAGGTCGCCGGAACGTACACCATCCCCTTATCAATCCCCATACAGACCAGCTTTAATATCTGCCCCCTCTTTGGAAAGCCTGGTCAGAGTAGCATCTACTATGATTGGAGATCTCAGTGGGGGGCAAGACTTAGATCATGAAGAAACTAGAACTTCACCCCCGAGGATGTCTAGTAGAGATCGCATCAAGCCTCCCAAGAAGACCAAGAGAATAACTAGAAGTACGCAGCAGGTAGAGCTTCCTGATGTCCCACCGATTGTCGCTCAACACAGTGCCAAAAAACGGTGGTTGCGACAGGCCATCAGCGAGGAGAGTGACTCACCATCTGCAGGTTTGTTTTAATAGATTATGTCTCGATATCTGATACTTAACTAACAGTATTGTTAATTAAAAAAATAGACGTATTTGTTTCAGAATCGCCGCCAAATGAAATGGTAACGCCATTGAAGAAACGGCGATTAGCAAGAGAATCTTTATCATGCGAACAGAATACCATAGTGCCTGTAAGTATTACATACAAGAGATTAATTTTATAATTATTCTAAATACATTGGTACTAAGATATATTCTTGCTTGTGCAGTGTAATGATGAAACTTCGCCAATATTGACATCAGAAGATTCGCCGGTTAAAGACGACAGTCAGGCAATTTCAAGACAATATAATGTGAGGAATATAATGGATAGTATATACGGTAGAGATAGGTCACGATCAGATAGTTGGCAGGGGTCCGATGATCAATGCAATATAGACAGTGACGTTTTGAACGTTCATATAAGGGGGCCTCATGATAGTGAAAATATTAGAAGGATAATAGGAGTGCCGCCCGAAGAAGAATTTCCGTCAGAAATAACTAAACCTGAAGAAATGAAAACTAATAATAATAATGTACATATAGATGAAAGTAATTATAATAAGGTTGTACCAATGGAGATTGATACGACGATACCGGCTCAACCGAAGATACAGGAGTCTGTCGAAAGTACTGACGCCAAAAGTATCGAGAGCCCAAACGACAAGCTGAACAGCTGTCAGTCGGCAGACACTAGTGGTAATTCATCGCCACAGCGGGATGAAATGGATGATATACAGAAAAAGATACATTCTTTCCACACTGAAAATATTTTGATTCTTAAGAGCAGAAATAAGAAACCCAAAGAAAAACGTAAGAAAGTTAACTTAAATTTTGATCTTAACATGGTGGATGATCAAATCAGTGTTCAACTGAGAACAGAGAATGATTCTAATTCAAAAGAGATGAATGGAGATATTCACGATGATATGAGCAACTCCGTCCATGAAGACACCAAATTGCATATTCCACCAGAGAACATACCATTGCCGCCTATTGACTCAGTACCATTACTAGCACCTGAAAACATACCGTTACCTGAGGAGCCCAGTCCAATGCAAATAAAATTACCTGCTGAGAACATATCTCTACCAGAAAAAATCGCAAAGTCGGTGAAATCAATACGTCCAGTATCGCCAGTCGAGAAACAAGAGAAGCCATTCTCTATTGATCGACCCTCTGTGTTAAACAACTCCTTACCGTTTTCGTCGCGGTTTAGTTCCACGGGGTTGTTTTCCGGTATATTCAGCAACATGTCTCAAACGTTCAATTTGGAATCTTCAATCAATGAGAATGTTCCAAATATGTCTATAATTAAAAGTGCAATAGATAGGACTACAAGTTTAGATAGTAGTTTATTTGACAAGGACAGTATTACGCCAGCTGATGAACTAAAAAACGTCGAAGAGATTCTTACGCGTGTGAATAATATGGACTCAAATAACAGTGTGATATTATCGGGGGTATTAAATAGTTCCAACAAGGCGGGGCTGTTGTCGCCGACGCCGAAGCCTACCAGCAAGCCGTACTGTCCGCGTACCAACGACCCCAGACTGAATCCTCCGCCTGTCGAAAAACCTAAACCTGTTAGAAGGAAGGTGAGTTTATCTATCTTATCACTGTTTCTTAATCTGAGAACTATATATACTATAGTCATATTATTATTCAGAATAGAAAATATTAAATATAAAGCGAAATGTGCCAAGTTCTAGTTTAAATAAAGCCTCTTCAGATAAAAATTTACTGTGCAGTGTACTTTTTCTATTCTGAAATTTAGAGAAACATCGTCGCATTGCCTCATTCGATTCACCTTTTCAAGAGCTCAAGTAAATGTGGTCCTAAGGCTTTTATATAAATCTATGATTGTTTTGGGATTTCCCCTGTAGCGGAAAACCGACATTCACGTGGGCGGAGCCGTGGGCAAAAGCTAGTGAAAAATAAACATATCTTGTATTAGGTTTACAATTCTACAGTGAACGGTATCTCTTCAACAGTGGACATGTTCCTATGGATATGTCATCTTCATCGAACATGCCTCAGTATTTCAGTCAGAATAGACCTTTAAGACTAAAATCTACCTGTTGGGTATTGCGTGAAGTTCCAACAAATAAATGAAACATCGACGGATTTGGTTTCGGAAGCTCTTAATTAGTCTGTGTAGTATTTTTTAAAATATTATTGATTTAAAAAATTCGACATTTAACAATTTTATTACAGTAATGTTGAATGTGGGTGACAGATTACTGAAAGACAAAATTAACTTTTTGGGTTTTTGTTCAGTAGTGAGAGTGAGTGAGTAGTTTAAGTGGTTGTTCAGGTTGCTGTGTAGCGTCACTCCATCTCTTCCCTTGGATGCTGTGAGAACCAGCTAAGGGATGTACGAGGATAACGGGCAACAGCGTTATCCTGTTATTCAACCATAATCGACTGCGATCTCCAAAACGCCTGCCAAGCGTAGAGATTAAGGCAAATCCCTCCGAAGGAGGAGACCCATGTCTAGCATCGGATTTCCAGGGGCTGATCATGGCGAAGGGTAAAAAATGTTTATGTATGAAAATCCTGAACTTGTGTTATTGTCATAAATCAGCCCAAGGTTTTTTGATTAGATAATAAGTAAAGTATGAGGTCAGCTTATGTTGATAGTATTAATACTTTCGCATTTCTGATAAATGCATTTACGTGATAAAGTTCATAAAGTCAATAATTTTATCTTTGTTGCGTTCATTGCTTACTACCTATGGTGTTTCGATTTACAGAGTAGTATGAGGTATGGTGAAACCAACATATTAAAAAAATATTAGCTAATTTTTGCTGCTTATAACACAGTATTTCAGTGTATACATCTTAATGCTGAGACTCAGCCGATCCCACGCTCAAACCGAGAGTTCGGTTTTGTGGGGCTATGTGTTGTACATTGTATGGGCTTGTATGATTAATTAAATAAATAAAATAACAATGTCCTATGATAGCTGTCTGCTATCATTAATAAAATTTTTCTAATCATTATCATTAATCATCTGCCTAAGACCTTATAGATTTTGGATTAGTATAAAGTGGCATTGGCTTCCTACAATTAAAGGCTAGTTGTGGTTGATTTAACCTCTTAGGCACTGCTCGATGTTGTGCGTTTGTCCGATTCACACCTGGCACAGGCGAGTGTGGTACTAGAGTGAGCCACTATAGTGGCGCGTCGTGTCTAAGAAGTTAAGAAGAGTTTTCCGCATTGCTAAGAAATAAAATTCATCATAATAATAATCCTCAGCAGAAAGGGAACATTTTCAAACAAGGATTTTAATATAATAATATTAAAATCCTTGTTTGAAAATGTTCCCTTTCTGCTGAGGATTATTATTATGATGAATTTTATTTCTTAGCAATGCGGAAAAGCCTCTAACCAACCCACTCAAAATAACACCGCATGAGGTATAATAAACAGTTATCTGTTTGCATACCGCGCTCGTATATTATGTCTTTTATATTATCGGGTTAATGTCCGAGCCCTCGACCTTGTCGCCTTTCCTCGTCTTATTTTACTTCATCTTTATTCTCAGGTGGCATGCAAATCAATTTATATTAATCACATTAAATTTCTCACAGTAATGTGAACAACATATCATCTAAAAATTCCTACATCCATTCAAATGAGCAATCATAAGTGTTTATAAGCGATGACTGATTTGTGTTTTCTCTATACGAAATTCACGTTTGCCGACTAATGACGGACAGTCATCCACATTGGTAAACATTTTAAAACTGGACAAGCCTATGTCCTGTAGTTAACTGCAATAAGTTCCGTCATTATTCATTCTAAAATGTCCTTTAATTTTATCAATTAGTTATCAGTAATGTACAGCGTAAGCGTTTATTTCAAAACACTTCACAATTTAGAGCATTGACTGATATCTACATACATACGCGAGTAATAATCATTCAACGGGAGTACTTGTGTAGTTATCACAGGAGTGCGAATATAATTTGTGTTGATCAGATGTTTATATGCGTTTTTAAATAAATGTTTGGATTAAACCCAATAAATTACTTTTGAATGGTAATATTATCAGAACTGACTGATATTTGTTATACGAATATAAAACAAATAAAAATGCATAATGTATCTAGCTGTTGATTTGGTGATGGAGCTGGAAGGAGGTCACATGATATGAGCAGTATATAACGCAGATTTCAGTGATTAGACTCGCTGGATTGGTATTGACAAGGAGTTCACAGAAGATCAATTTAGAGTGAAATGATGATGGAGACTGCAGGTTATCATAGCACCTCTGCAGTAGGCAAAGTCATGTTTGGTATCGTTAGATTGGTGTCGATTAGTTAGAATACAAGTAATGATTGGACTGATAATGAAGTGTTCCTTAACACTTCATTATCAGTAATAATTATAATTGAATGACCATTCATTCAATTATATTTGACTCTCCTGTAGTTTTATTTGGTTTTTATCACTACACAGCATCACTCATCATTCTCGTATATGACCGTAGCTCTCTATAAGCGAGTACCGCAAAAGGTATAAAGCCGGGTTAGCGGTCGAAGATAGCAGCTGTCCGAGCGAGGTCGGAGAGGGTGGCACGGGAGAATGCGGCGTGGAGTGGTCCTCTGAGTCGTCGGGTGCCGGATCTTTATCTCCGCAACGCTTGGACGCTGCCGCCGCCGCTGCAGCTGACGAACTGGAACTGCGTCTGCACAGAGAGCTCGCCGTTACACATCTACCCAAAGGTACGTTTTCATTATTATTCAGAGTGCGATGGAGCAGCTCTGAATTCTTATAACTATAATGATGTAAGAAAAGTTCACTGGTATAGATTGCGGCTAGAAAGGTTAGTCATAGGCCAACCATGTTTATTGAAGGACCAATTGTCGAATGAACACCCAAATTTCTGACTTGTTAGCTTATTAATATCATATATCAGATGGCCTCCAGCCTAATAATAGGACATATTTTAACACCATTTTTTAATGCCAATACATTTGTAACTATCAGCCATTCTTAGTTCACTTACTACCTTACTCGGGGTAATGTAATTTATGAAGAAAGCCATTAAGCCAATGATCCATACTAATATAATAAATGAAAAAGTATTGTTTGTCTGTTAATTACCTCTTCATGGTTTTATAAAAAAAATGTGGTGATGATTATTAACCTACATATAACCTTGGTATCATGTATAACTATTACCTGCTAAATTTCATGACAATTGCCGCAGAGGTGATCCGAAAAGTGGTCACAAATAGATACTGTCAGACAGAATGATAAGCGCACTTTTGATTTTACTGTGTTAGTATAGATTAATTTCTAATAAAACTAATGGACTACAACATTATTATCTTATTAAATGCATCCAAGCGTGATAACTACCGCGTTCTATGGAAGGCATGATTAAAATTGCATTGATTGTAGGGTTACCATTTCAAAATTTAACAAACCCGGACATGCGAACATTTACAAAATTCTTGGCATTCTAATTTAAACATGTTTGCATTGTATATGAATATTTTAACTATATGGTAGATTCTTGACTATTCATAAGTACCTGTTGGGTTTACATGAATAAAAAATTTTTGACTTTGACTTNAAATGAAATAATCTTCACGATTCTGGAAACAAGTATTAAAGCTCGCATATATCATAATATGTACTTTAATATCTTAATAAAACTCTTTTCTGTGACAGTTATTTTTTGAAATTGTTTTAGCAAAAAACAGATCTTATTTTTCACTTTTGTTTACAAAAGTGGAAAACAAGACATTCATCTTGACATTTTCCAGAGACATTGATGTCGGCGGAAAATGTTTTATTTTGAAAAAAAAAATTGTTTAGTCAAAAATCGAATGGAAGATCAATTTATATAAATCTGATATTCTTTAAGGCCTACCCTGCAATCCGAGCGGTGTGAACACAGCCGTGTTGCCTTGCAAACAGTACAGCGCGCGCCAATTTGCCGTGTCTGCTGCAAGACTGCATTACGGCCAATAAATTTACATAATACTCTTCATTCATTGTAATCCCCTTTAGGCAGGTGATCAATCGGTAAATTTCCCCCGCTATCCTAAAAGAGTCTCTATGACGTTGACTTTTCGACTTTAAATTTCTTTTCAAGACTTCTCCTATTTTTATTCATTACGTCGACGCTTGACCATACTGACGTATCCATCTTTCACCTGCCGTTATTATCCGGTTACAATTTTTATCCAACTTGTTATTGGAAAATTTCAAAAATTATAATTTCCGAGACGTCGCTACTTATCGCGAGCATTATGAGCATTCGTGGTACCCAACACGCACTAATTTTTGTGTAAATGTTTATATAAAATTTCTCCAATGGGTCTCATGTTAATCTAGTCTGTAGTTGTTTTGCTATTTGCCACAATTTAATTCTCTAAGACGTTTCGGGCTAAGGGACAGGGGGGGGTCCGAATTCACAATCTCTCGTCCTTGTTGAAAAAAGCAAACAGATTATTTGACTATCGTGTATGATGGCCCAGAATTTAAAAAACGACATGTCTTCATAAATTTCTTTCGTAGTGTTTTTTTACAGGTTATTTAAATATAGCACAATGCTCCAAATTAGAGGAATTTTTGGTTGCAATCGTCAGTAGTATTTGTTGTTCAAGTGTTCAATTTTTTAAGAAAAATATTTAAAAAAACTTGATGTTTATACTACTTATGCGTGTCGCAACTAGTATTATCAGTAACGATATGATGAGCAATCGTTAAGTACATTCAGTCACGAACTATTCAGTCGTCCCTCGCCTCTTATCATCTAATTGTAATATAGCGCGGATACCACTTTTTTTGCGTGTGGAAAATGCCTGAACGCATACCGCTGTGCTGAGGGTATGACAGCGGTTATGTGGGGCTTGCTCCCATTAAAAACCACACGTCCCTCTCTGGCCCTTGTGCCCGGCTGCAGGGGTTACGCGAGCATACGTCTACAGTGCGGGCGACCCTGGTCCCTTCACTACCTCAAACTTAAGAAGCCTTATTTCCCAACTCGAGGGGCTGCACAGATAATTAGTGCGCTACCTCCATGGGCAGCACGGAGACCACTTCTATTTGGCGATAATTTGTCACTGGTTATGTCTACTTTTCTAGGTTTATTCACTCGTAAAATTTTGGGAAATTCCTAAATTTTTATTTTTTTTT
>WUAW01007783.1:45632-56275 GCA_017165845.1 Thaumetopoea pityocampa | reverse complement strand
CATTGACTATCGGTACGTTGAAGTGCTGAGTGTTTGTATAACAACGCCACCATGTCAGTCCGAGTACAGGAACATTTCAAGAAGGAAATCCCTCTAAAGAGAGGAGTGAGACAGGGAGATGTAATATCTCCGAAACTGTTTACTGCTGCTCTGGAGGATTCCTTCAAGCTCCTGGAATGGCAAGGATTAGGCATCAATATCAATGGCGAATACAACATTCACCTTCGATTTGCTGACGATATAGTGGTCATGGCTGAGTCGCTGGAAGATCTTGAAAATTTTTCATAAGCTTAAATATTTTAATTCAAAATACAAAATAATACAACTTATAAAGTTAAACCATTTTAAAGGGATAAACGTATAATTAAAATGTATGTTATATTAAAATTATTAAAATGAGTCATCATCCCCAGTCCATATTCGTCACCACTACACGGGCAAGGATCTTCCCTAATCAGGGGAGGAGTTAGGCGGTAGTGTACCGCGCTCCTAGTGCGGGTTGGTAGTCTTCACACACCCATGCGGACAAGCGAGTTTCCTCATGAAGTTTTCCTTCACCGTTCAGTACATTGGTGTTTACAATGTAGAGTATAATGTGTGTAGTGGTGCCATAATAACAATTTATTGATACTAAAATCCCATAGTCAAATCTCGTGTCATCTATACTTCAGACCTAGATTGCCTATATGAGCTACGGAGTGGTTGGAATGTATATTGGTATTTATCGTGGCAAACAAATGGACTGAAAAAATAGGTCAAAAACTGGGACATATCTATACTAATCGGATGCTAACCCTAATGGTTGTATCTGGCTGCGTGGCTAACTGGCGTTTTCTGTCATGATGTGTGGTCACACTTGATTTAGCGTTGACGTTAACATGTATAATGCCGATTCTTAGAGTACCGCAACGATTCCCTATGCTACGCGCTTTCGCAGGGAAACAGCCCCCTAGCCAAGTTGACTTTCTATAAACATTAACGCTAATAAACGAAAAAAAAAATGTATTGGTATGGCATTTCTAATCAATAAGTCACGGGTGACTTGGCGATTAGAAATGCCATTCCAATACATCTATTTTTATTTTTCAATATGGTCTTCCTCGAGTGAGGTGCATTTTCACAAGGCGTATAGAGCTTTTAATCCTCTAAAAAAAAATAATTTTGCTTTCTTCAAAATGGTTATCTAAATATACGATCCCGTAGCCTTTAAATTTTAAAAAAGAACTAGATTTTAAAGTGATTGCTTTGTTTTCTTTCGACCTCAATTTGTATGGGCTTAAAATATATTGGATTTGACTTCATTTCATTTACGATATAATTTGATGTTTATAAATACATGCTTAGATCGACGATTATAAGTGAAGAATCGATTAGGTTTTATTCGTTTCAAATTATTGAAGTTTGCATGTTTTATTTGCAATTTTACCAGAAAATTAAAACCGCTGTTAATCTGGTTTATCAAAACGATGAAGAAGAGCACCACTATTATTTAAATTCTAGTTGTGTTATTTATAATCCTTCTCCAATTATTATAAACCAAAAACTCGACGATATACCACGTTAACAACGCATAAACAAACACGTAGGTACGCTCGCTGTACAATGAAATGACTCGGTTGACCTTGACAGCAGGTGTATAACTACAATTACTGCGCAGCACAATTCAAACTAATTTGTATTAATAACATACACTTATTTTTCTCAGCACGCTGCGGTGATGGGATAATCCTAACCAATCTGCTCGGTTCTTTGTGTCCTTAATATTTACTGCGCAGCACTTGAAACTGTAATTGGTCGGTTATTATGAGATGTACGACGTGTTTGTACTAATTTTGGAACGCGCTCGCTGTGGAACTAGTCGCTGTCGAAAAATCTGCCCCAGTTTATTGAAATTTAAATATTTTTTCTACTGTCCCATTTTATTAGTTGTAAATGCAAATTTGTAAATGTTCGCTTTGTGGCGTCGGCATAATGGAGCGTTACGTCATCTCTTTCAGCGGATACTTTGGGAACCAGCTGTGGGATGTGCCAGGATAATGGGTAGCAGCGTTACCCTGTTATTCAGGCAACATTAGCAGTTACGAGACGCCTGTCAAGTATGGGGATCCCTCCTTTTTCAGGTAGCCCATGTCCAGCACTTCCACAGACTATTGATGACGATAAAGTTATAAAGGGATTGTGTACACTAGTCGATCGTGAAAAATATTGCATTTACTTATCGTAATTCCGTATTTTTATTACGTACGCGCTTGCATCATGCGTCATTTTATTTAGTAATTCTCTTTCGCTCGGGCAAATTTCGCAATCGATCAAACGATGTGTTTTCAGTTTCGTTTTCTTTAGTATCATTTAGTTTATATTATACTAGCTTTTTTTTACCCGTGGCTTCGCTCGCGTTGATGTCCCTAAATACATGTGAGAGACCGTTGAAAATACATTTTTTTCTGATCCCTTTGGATCATTTTCGGGATAAAAGGTACCCCTATGTCCTCTGTACCGCTGACAATGTGTGTACAAAATTTCATGATGATCGGTTAAGTAGTTATGGCGTGAAAGCGTAACAAACAAACTCACATTCGCATTTATAATATTAGAATTAGCCCAGATACGTCCACTATTGGAAATGGGCGTCCTTTAATAAAGTTCCTGCATTAAGCTCTTATCAACCGACTGCATCCACTAATTGACTGCACGGATGGCCCAGTGGTTTAAGCGTCCACTGCGCTGTCGAGTGTTGTGGGTTCGATCCCCACACGGGACAACAACTTTGTGTAATCCACAAATTGTTGTTCCGAGTCTGGGTGTTCTGTTTCCGTTATTTGAATGTTTGTAAAGTCCCCGCCACACAGCAATTAATCCTAATGCGGGAGTTGTCTTATTAAAAAAAAAAACGTTCTCTTCCTTTGGGTTGATGCTTCACGGTAAATCTGTAACCTTTGACCCCTTGACCCTTGAAGCCCGCACGTCCATCATGAATTAGCTCTTACGAAAACATACTATGCTATAGATCCTTGACTGTACCCCGTCCAACACTGGTCGCGGTAGTGTCCAACGACCGTCAGTTTCGCAACTGCATATATAATGTTTTATGTTGTAATAGGGTAGTTGACTCAATTTCTATATTAGTTTTATCAACAACTTATGCTATATACAATCTGAAATAGAAAGAATTTTATAAATCAGTTCAGTAATAGGTAAGTTAAAAATCTTTCGAACCTGGTATAGTGATTAATCGTCAAATTTGTACATAATGTTTTATGATGTCACCGCCATTATTGTGCAGGTGTGCGAGAGAGATAGCGAGATGTCCCCACTGCGCTCCTGCTCTTCCTTATGACCATTTTAAAAATATTAATTACTGTCTCAATTTATCACTAATTCCGATACTGTTTTACAGAAAGATTTATACCATTAGATATTTACTGTCGCGTATAATATAAAAAATAAAACCGCAAACAACCCTATTTTGTCACAAATATAATATTTTGAATCTATTTGTGCAGGTGTCTTCGACGCCCAGCCCACTGCCTCCGAGCGCCAGAGGGAGAACCTCAGCTCACGGCTCCGGCGGGAGTTTGGCCTCGCATTACCCGACGACGAGGAGGCGAGGCCGCCCACGGATAGCACCGGTACGACCTGCTCACATGGAAATATGAACCTTAGTTTCATTCATCCATACGGATCAAAATGGCAACTCTAAAGAACCCGTGTACATTTAGTACTAGAATAAACCTCTTTCTCTAACTAGCTGGTTGCACGTGGCATTAAAATTTTAACGGGTTACTGTTTACCTATAAGATAAGCTAGATGGCGCTACGTATACGTAATTAAAAAGAGAAATATGAAAATACCAGATAAATATAGCAGTTATTGAATTATTTAATATTTGTTTCATTAATTTATTAAATTTATTATTAACATTTAATTAAATTCTATTAAGAAACGATCTTGAATATAAAACATTTTTGCAAGTTATATAACTTCTCTTTCTCTTATGAATGAATGAATGAATGAATGTTTTATTTGCTAAAATATAGGTTATACATTAGATACATAAAATTCAGATTCACTATATTTGACAAATTCGCTGTGCAGATATTTCAAAAATAATTGTTCTTGTGACTAAAAATTTACATATTTTTACGATAATCAACAATACAAGTCATTTCACAATACTATCAGTAACTGCAATCCATTCCTAATATGACTTAACCAATTGCAATAACTTTTCCTTTTTGAGATAAGCAATCCATGGGTTGGGGAATAAGTTCGTAGCGTTTTTATATTTTTTTTTTGTTTACAACGACCGTTTGCTGTTTGTCAAAGTGTATAATATTCATTCCATTGAGCTCTTTCTGCTTTGCAAAACTATGTTAATCGTCTTTTTGAGTAATTTAATTTTTTATTACTTTTGTGGCTTAGAAGTAGAATATCCTGGAGGTAATACGCGACATTTTCGACACGTGCTCTTCGCTTTTCATCGAGGCCAAAAACCTGCTGAAGCAAACCGGGACATTGCAGCGTATACGGTGAAGGTGTCATAGGCGAGTCTACAAATACGGAAATGGTTTGCAAAGTTCAAAAATGGCGATTTTGACGTCGACGACACTCCGCAGTGGAAGACCTTCTGTATTCTATGAAATGCGTCTCAAAGCACTTGAAGGAAGACGGTCACCAAACAAGTCGTGAATTGGCCGAAAAAATGAACTGCGATCATAAAACGATTCTCAATCATCTTCATTCAAAAATTGGGAGCCTGGGTGCCTCGCTGGCTTAACGAAAATAACAAAGAAAATTGCCTGCAAATTATTTCTCAATATCTCGCCGCCATGGAGCAACACGCGGTCATAAACAGCGCTTTTTTTACCGATTCGTCACGGGAGACGTGAAATGGTGCCTATACATAAATATAAAGCAAAGAAAGGAGTGGGTGGCACGAGGGGATATGCCAAAGTCGAGAGTCAAGCCTGACCTTATCCAAAGAAGACCATGATCCGCGATTGGTGGGACTGGGAGGGTATGGTGTACTGAGAAATGTTCGAAAGGAAGCCACGGCCAACAAGGAGCTCTATATAACCCAGCTACACCGCGTGAAAGAGGCTATTCGACTGAAAAGACTCCATCGACAAGGCTAAACCATACTCCTTCACAACAACGACAAGCCCGATGTTGCACAAGTGGTCAAAGCAGCACTCCAAGAGCTCGAATGGGAGGTTATTCAGCATCCGCCTTATTCTCCGGATTTTAAAATAAGTTTCGTTCCATAATCTTTGGGTATACTAAATTTATGTTACATAAAAAAGTTACAAAAAACAAAGTTTTCTACAGATCCTTAACATAGAAATTAACTAACTAACAAACAAACAAACAAAAAAAAAAGAGAAAGGAAAGAACGTTAAATATCATTATCCACAAATTAAAAGAAAATATGATATGGAAATATGATACAATAGAATGAATCAACACTTCAAAACTGCAAGTGGTTTAAAGCAATGAAACTCTAATGTATTAGAGAAATTTACTAAAAACAGTTCTCAAGATCCAAAATAACAGGTACATCAAAATTGTTTTACAGAAATTTTATTTATTGCACGAACCAAAAGCATTTTACGTTCACCCACGACTCGGTTAGGGAGACGTGTACGAGGGCGTAATGTCAAAGCTATCAGATTTTCTCTTTCTAAAGCTGTTTTCAAACTTACACGATTTATTTTTATTAAGTACAATTTATTTAGATATTCGGTAGTAGATTTCACATCAGCCTTATGTTAAAGATGAAAGAGTGTCGAAATGGTCGAATAAATTACTAACTATAAGTACGTCCGACTCTATGACACTCATTGTAGACAAGAATAGTAGGGAATCTTAATATAAATATATAATTTTGTGGCCGCGCATAGATCACGTGGCCCCCGTGTGCACCCGCTTTAAATGCTGTGTATCCCCCTACCTACATATGTAGTATTCGAAGCGGCCATTCTAGGTGCGCTCATGATCTGTTCATGTTTTTTTAATTAGTTTATTTTACGGCTCTGAATACTTTGCCTTTTTAAGCCTCAAGTTATAATACATAAATTAAATATTTCTTTAATTTTACAATAAAAAGCCAATGTACCACATTCTATTACTTCTTGAGTGTTTATAGTAATAAGTTAACATCAACTGATCCAATGAATACCACGTTAATCCGGGAGGAGACAACTTTGAAAAAATATTTTAATTTAAATGATTTATATGTTCAAAATCATATTCGTGTATAAATATTACTCCTGTAAATGTAATAAAAACATACTTTTCAATTTATTGTCATAAAAACGCGGCAGAATGATCACGTGATCGCCTTTGACGTCATTGTGCAATAAACAAAACTAAGTTTAAAGTTTTACTGTGAATTTAGTTTGTGAAAAAATGGTTTCAAAGTTGTGCTGTGCCATGTGCAGGATTTTATAATATTATAAAATGTAATAATTTACGGAAAAAATCTGATAACCTAACAACGCTGTCAAATGTGTAAGTTAATTGAACGTAGATGTCACGTTTTCAGGATTCGATCCCGCCGGCGAGGCGGAAGGAACTCCCGTCCGACCCCGCGTTCCGCCTCTTAGGTGCATCCTTGCACCGAGGCCTTCACTTTCGACGCTCCCATCTCCGGCGACCGCCCAAGCCGAGGCTCGAGACTTCCTCGAGGTATCCTCGTGCTAGTCTCCCCACTTCGCAGCCCTTAAGGTTAGGCTGGAGTGCACTTCGCACTCGCCATCCTGTCTGGTGACGCTGTAAAAGCCTCGCGGCTAACAGCACGGCTCATCCCGGAAAAAAGTCACGTTTTCTGATTAGCGTTTCCAGTCACGTGATTCAGGCAAAAAATCTTAAATTTCCTCAAGAGAAAATCAAATAAATTATGAATTATTCTTTACATATTTGTTTTGAGCTTTTTGTTGACATTAAATAATTAATTTTAATTTTTAAACATACTAGTTTCAACGTTGTTCACAATTGACTATACACCAAATAACAGCGCATTTACATATATACATACACTCACGCCCTTTTCCCTGGCTCTCCGGCGGGGAATCGAAGCCCGGTCTCCCGAGTTACAGGCGGGTATACTGACCACTACTGAAGAATTGGGGTAGGCAGAGACCACTTCTTTCCACTTGTTCGAGCAAGGTGGATCGCCCCCGCAGGATACGAGACGTGTCGGGTGGCGAACCACGACATTACATATATATAAAACATATATATTTACATATAACATACATTACATATGTATTTACATATATATAAAACTTTAATCAGAAGGTAGGTCTCTTCCTTATCTATGAGCGTGTTTTGAGTTTTTCTATGAAAGTTACAAATTATTTGTTCCTAGCTTTTGACCGCGACTTCGTCCGCGCGTAATCTTTACAAGAAGTGCCTTTTTTTTTTCGAAATAGAAATACTACACTTACGTTTGACAAACCAAAGCCTTTAACTCATATCTTTAGTTATTACAACCATTGTTGGGCAGGCTACTCCAAAGATGATAGAGGCAAATTAGCTCAATATATCGTGTTGGCCAAATGGGTTGTTACAATCAAATAATTCGGTTTGAAGGGGTATTTCTTTTAGACTTGGTCTTAAGAGGTGTTTCTTTCCGACTTGCTAGACAAACATTGTGATAGCTCGGCTAATATGCATGATATAAATATAATTTATAACCTATAGCACTGTGGAATAGTGTAGCTTTCTACCAGTGGAATTTTTTTAGAATTGCATCATTTGTTCCGGAGATTAACCCCTAAATAAAAACTTACAAACAAACTTTATCTCTTTATAATATTAGTATTGATGATTAAGGCGTGTTGTGCTTTGCCGGCAGATGGCGCGCAGCGGTGCGAGAGGTAGAGTGCGGTGAGCGGTGTGCAGTAAGATGTTAGTATGCAAATGTGATGTCGGCGCCGGCGCATCGTGTGTAAACACACGGACGTTTCTATGAGTGTGCGTCGGGTGCGCGCGCTCCTCGCTTGTATATTTTCGTTTCACTTCTTATGTTTCACGGTTTTCTGAAGTACAAATTGTTTTTATTTCCCTTTGTACATATTGTATATAGGAGAGTTAAGATATAGACAACCTACTTGGTAATTTATGTATGTATAATGAATGGTATGAAAGATTTTTATATATGTACAATATTTATGTATCTTATTGATATATATTTATTTATTATTGATCTATTCGATCATGCGTTTAGGCAGTGTGATGGCTAGGATTTTTGTACGCATAATATTTTAAGTAAATTATAGCTGTTTTTATTGTTTTATGTTTTTCTAGCGTATATAGGGCTCCGAGGACTCGCCATAGTTCTAGGTCTCTTGTTAGTGTTAGAAGGTTCTTGAGTAAGGGCGACCGCGCACCCTGTAGTCGCTAGATCAGGGTCACTGTACTCTACCATGATTTCGCGTGGTCGAACGATAAATTTGACCTTTATAATACGTGTGAAAATTCTTCAAGCACCAGACGAAAATCTTGACGAAAAAACTTTTTCAATCAAGTAATGTCATGGTAAAATTAGTAAATGTGTAGCTCAGCAACCGGACCGGACCGGTTGACCGGACTAACCAAACATTTGGTGCGCTTATACATCACTTGAAACCAACCATTTTAACTCATCGCTACTTAATGTTGCTTGTTGCATGGTCCAGGCTATTGAACTGTAAATATTTGGACGTCCGTTTGAACAACACGCATCTGCGTTCAAACGAGTCCAGTGGTTTAGGTCTTGGACTACACGGTGCGCGAATACTTCAGTGCCGTTTCTATACAGATAGGAATTAGCCATTCTAAGAGGTTATTAAATCTGGGTTATAATTTAAGAGTGTGTTTGTGTAAATATGTAATAGTATCTCTATTGTATGGAGTCCACTCGACTCTATTAAATTTCTTTGAGATCTCGTGTCAAGAAGATAGTAATGCGTTTAAGCGTTCCGTGATGGCGTTCTCTTTATTTTAATGCGTCACATACATAGATGCTTACACAGAGTAAGCATGCATGTGTATTTGTGGGCATAATCTCATCCACCTAAGAATGCTTAAACTCATCTGTCTGCGAATGACCTTAATTTTCTTGCCATTCTGAATATACTTGTTGCCAAGATTAGGCTTAAAACTACTTTTTTATAATTTTAGATTTGCAAATTATTAAGAAAATAAGTCCTACCCGCACTCAAATAATTATTTCCATTGCCAATTTGATCGAATGAAGCTACTATTTTATTTGTTTACCAACTGTTCCCTGCGGCTTCGCTCGCGTGTTTAGTTATTTTTAATTACCGTAGTATCTCTTTTTAAACGTCGTTTGTGATGTTCCATTTTGGGGTTAAAATTACTAATTCAGAAGTAGGTATATGAAATTTCGTGCGTTACCTTCAAAAGTGATGAACTTCCCATATAAACTTACAACCCTTAAGGGGGGTCAACCCCTTAGGTGTGAAATTTTGAAAAACGCTGATAAACGTATACATTTATTTCTAACCAGAAGCAGTTATGTCAAATTTCGTTTTTTTTTACTTTGAAAATGACGGATTTCAGTACAACCGTTCATTCTTTATTTTACTCCTTTAGGGGTGAAATTTCCAAAAATCCTTTCTTAGTGGATGCTTACAACATAAAAGGCATCAACTGCCAAAATTTCAAGTTTGTAGTCCCAGCGGTTAGACTCTGCGTTGATGTATCACTCAGTAAGGACAAGCAATTATATATGTGTGTGAAGACAAACATTTGTATGTACATTTAAAATAGCTGTTCAGAATAAAGTACTTAGTTTACATTGAGTAATGTTTAAATGGCAAGAAAATTAAGAAAAGTATGATGAAGTAGGGCCGAGTGGTCTACTTAAATTAGAAATACTTAAACTTTGAGTCACCATCACAATAATGGGGTTAGTTAGGCAGCTGCGGGTAGTGGTTTTCCGATATTCTCCATGGAGTAACTTTGCAATTTATACTGTCCAAATTGTCAATCAATGGTAATCAAAATTTTAGTAAAGTACACAAAAAAAAGCATAATAAAATTCATGTTACCCAAGATATTGAGTACGAGAATTGGATAAATTTAATTTGTAAATAAAGTACTTTCTAAATGATTGATCACAACGCACATGCCAGGTGCAGCGATTAACACTAAACTCGTGACGTAATCTAAACAGCAAACATTTTAATAGTAGTGAGGCAGACTAAGCATTAGGAGTATAAGCTTCTTCGTTCGGCCTGTAGATAACCCATTCCAAGAGAAAATTAAATAAATTAGTAATTATTTTTTCCATATGTCTATTGTTTTGAGCTCTTTATTGGCCTCCTCCAGTGCTGTCGATTTTGAGCCTTCCTATTAAGAATTGTCAATAGCTCTGTTTCTGTCGACTCCATACGTTTTTGTGCGGTACGAATATATATTACTAGCGTTACTCGCAGATATATACAACCAATTGGATACATACACCTCGGCTCTTAAATATATTTTATTTTGACAATTCCGAAAACTTATAGCTAATACATTAAATGAATAATAAACTTAATGGAAAATAAGGCCATTTACATAATCATCATTTCAGCCCGTAGCTGTCCACTGCTGAACATAGGCCTCTCCAATCGAATTCCAACGCGACCGGT
>WUAW01007783.1:31394-43936 GCA_017165845.1 Thaumetopoea pityocampa | reverse complement strand
GGATGAGCTTGCCAATATTATTGATCATTTGACTAAAAATCCACATGATGAGAAAAAGGTCAAAGACTATAAGTAATAAACCTCAAACATCATTATTTACCGAAGATGAGTCTCTAGGGCTATGTTTGTTGCCACAATTATCGAAATGGCAATATAATTCGTTAAAAAAATGCGTAGAGGAATAACACGTGTATATATTCCCTTTTATTATAGTGTCCAAAAGGCTAAACTTTTATGTTATCCACCTTCTGAGGAAATAACGGTAACAGATACAACTCTTAAAATTAAATTACAAGCACTTTTAAATTTAACAACGAGCAGATTATTAAAATCGGTTACGGTAGATAACAATTGTAAAGATTGGAAATTAACAAGTAAAATGGAGCTTTGATGACGCTTCCGATCAGGCTAGATATAATCAAATCATTAAATCTGATATGGATGATAATGCCGATGATTCTAGCATATTTATAGGTAGTTTAGTAGCTATTAAGTTACAATCTGGGGAAAAAACCATCTGGGAGAATGAGTCATCGAACTCATCATTATGGTGTTGCCCAATATTTTTTTTAAATTAATTAAAGAAAATTTGTACACTATACAACAAGAAATAGCTTCAATAGAATCTGAAATAAGTACTTTGCAGGACACAGAAGTGGATGATTTAAAAATTTCACATTCTTTGCTCCTTACCATGATAGATGGGAAAGTTTCATCTATTTTAAGTGGTACTTCAACACAACGATATGATATATGTAAAGCTTCTAAAGAAATGAATGAATTAGTAGTTCTTTCTGAAAAAACAGTTGACAGTGAGTTATATAAATATGGTCTTTCATTATTACATATGTGGATACGTATGATGGAATGCATTTTACATATAACTTACAGATTAGATTTTAAAACTTTGACCGTAAAAGGAGAACATAAAACTGCTATGGAAAATAGAAAAAAATATTCAAGAAGCATTTAGGGCACATGGGATTATTGGTCGATGTTGTAAAACGGGGTCGTGGTACAACAAATGATGGTAATACGGCAAGATTTTTTGACGATTATAAAACATCATCATCAATCAATGGGGTCGATGAACATTTAATTAAGAGATTTGGAACTATTTTAAAAGTTCTGTCTTCGGGGCAAATTATAAATATTGAAAAACTTAGGGACTATGCAAAAGTGACACAACATGTACATACATTTATATAAATGGTATTACATGCCTTCAAATGTTCACAAAGTTCTTGCTCATGGGGCAGATATAATAGCAAATTTCGGTCTAATTCCAATTGGGAAATTATCTGAAGAAGCCTTTGAGTCGAGGAATAAAGACTAGACGATTTCGTTTACATCATTCTCGTAAATTTAACCGTAAAGCGACTAATCAACATATTTTAAATAATTTGTTGATTAGTTTAGACCCATATATTTCCATTAATCGCATAAAATTTCAACGAAAATACCCAAGGATCTTTCAGATGAAGCAAAGACATTATTAATTTTGCCAGATACTCTTGATGATATGCAAGTTGAAAACTTTGAGTTTGCGAATGTAGATTTAGAATCAAATGTAAAGGTTGAACAATTTGAATTTGAGTCTGAGCCAGAGTAATTTTAATTTCTAACATTTCTTCTTTTGTCACGTTTTCTAATCCAAAAATACGTTTTTTATAATCTCAAATATAGTTCTTTTATTTTTTAAATTTGATCGACCATACTTGAGGTACCTTACTTTATGGACTAGGCCTACTGGGGACACCACAAGAAAAAAAAAACTCACCTTGTTCTCTACCTCATGGGTGGTGGTGGTGTGGAATACAGACATTTTTAGTTATATTTTTCATAAAAAAAAAACAAATTAAACATTTCTGAAGTATCGATCTATGCAATAATTATTCTTCCGTATCTCAACTATCCGTGTTGTTCAAAAAATGCTTGAAATTTAGCGAACTTTGGATGTAAAAACGTCAAATTTCGCTTTCCTCTATCTTCCGAATTATCAGTACATTAAAAGCTAAATAAAAACCAAAGCGCTCGTGACCCAGGCTTCAAACTATGTTCATATTATCAATCGTCCTAAGTTCTACACGAATCTGTATGCCATATGCGAACGGGTATTTCACTTTTTCTCCATACAAAAAAAAAATCGTTATATCTCTTAAAATACTCAATTAATCGAAAATCCTCCTCACATACTTTCAATTTAAAATGATGGGCAGTATCCTATACAAGTGTTAGATTAAAAAAAAAACGATTTTAATTTTCGAGCATGCCTCAGGCTTCTACGGTCAATTTTCGTTCCACTGTGCGCCGATGACCTGCAAGGGGTCCACGCCAACTGTCAGAAACACATTTGAAGTTAATAAATTTACAAAAAGTTCATATTAATTACGCATTGAGGGTCTACCCAAAGATGAAAAACATTACGAGTGCTCTATAAGACAAAAAAGTTTGAGAACCATTAGTTTAGACGATAGCATTCTAATTATAACCCAACATTAGTATTTGTTTTGTCGCTACATTTCATGGTATATTGTCATCCTCCCCTCTCCTTCCATTTCTTCCTCTTCGTTCATAATCGATTCCTCAATGCTGAACAACCTTTACCATTGGTTCGCGATCTGATCAGAATTTGATAAACATTCCAGATGTTTTACAAATTGTCTGCCTTATCTATGTGGATTAAAATGGAGTATATAGCAATTTTCTAATTTGTAAAAATTGCTAAGTTGTTCAATGGATTAAGATTTGTCCAATCTGATTATTTTCCCGTGGATTAATAAATGACTGATATGAATTGCAATAATCACATTAATTGTAATGAATAGATTATATTTTGTCACTCGTAAGTTTTTTACTGTATTACTTTTGTTAATAGGTTATGTTTTTGGCAGTGGATACATAGGTGTCCTTTGCATTGTTGCAAAATTGAAATAATGTGCTGGAAACTAGCACTTGATATTTGCACGTCTATGATATGAAACTATGTTATTATTGCATAATTACAGTAGTACTACAAAAATAAGTTAGATCGGTATGCTACGTTGACGCAGACAAACGCCACTTAAAACCGATGGTGATCATCAAATCAATAAAGACCTTGTTGCACCCGTAAGGTTGATAATGTAATGACAGATGAACTCGTGTAATCTCGCTCGTAGCATACGGACGCCATATTTGCGTGCCCACGTTCGACCAATGGCCGACAAGGATTTTATTCGCGCAAACGCACTGCCTTACAATCGATTAAAATATTATTGCGCCTTTTAATAGTGTTAACTTTGGGTACATCGTTATAAATTATTTTTGTGGTACTATTGCGCGCGTATGCTAATTGA
Source organism: Thaumetopoea pityocampa (assembly GCA_017165845.1). Taxonomy (NCBI): domain Eukaryota; kingdom Metazoa; phylum Arthropoda; class Insecta; order Lepidoptera; family Notodontidae; genus Thaumetopoea; species Thaumetopoea pityocampa. Next base: position 40,598 of record WUAW01007783.1, on the reverse strand, counting down.
ATTTTTTTAAAACGGAAACAGGCTTTTATTGTAGTTAAAATCAGAGGCATATATATTGTAGAAAATACGCGATTTATTGTCTGTTTTATACACCAAATCGCGTAGAGTCATACGATAATGATTACAATTTTACTTATTAATTTAAGGTTGTTTGAAGAATGACAGGCCATTTTTCGCATACTGGAGTTTTTTGCTGTTCATAAAAATCTAATTTTTAAATTAAAAACGGCTGATTTAATCATACAAAAATCTGGCATAACGTTGACTTTTAAGACTGGACGAGATACATATAAACGAGGCCATGCTCTCATCTAAGGATATGAAACAAAATTAGATTTATGCAGCGGTTTCCTTATTCGCTATTAAAATAAAGGTTGATCCCAAATTAACATTCTTATATTGGCAGTACATTATGAATCGAATCATATAATTACCGCTCGTGGTGTTAAAATTTAATTTCCATAAACCAGAATTATTATTCTTCGTTCAGACGTGTTTTCTTATATTTTATCATGACGACTTAAATCCATAAGTTTAATTTTTTGGAGGTTTCCTTAAACGCACGTTGCTCGCTTCTGCTTCAACAGAAGGATTTAAAACACTGATACCCAAAGTGATCTATATCGACTTCCCAGGGGTCGACGATGACCTGCAAGGGGTCCACGACAAATGTCAAAAATATTTGAAGTTAATAAATTTACAACAATGTTATGTTAACTACGCTTTGAAGGTCTACCCGAAAATGGAAAACATTACCAGTGGTCTACAAGACAAAAAAGTTTGACCTCTGATTTAAAACATCCGCCCATTATATACCCGGGTGAACTCCCTTAAATTTCAGAACCCAACGAAAAGTACCCGAAAATTGCTTCGAACGATTTAGCTGTTGCAAAGGTTCATCATTCGGGTGTTTTCCATACAAAATACAATTTTTCTCCTCGAGTAATAAATATTGATATGGGATTTGGATCATCCTATACAATAGAAATGTGCCTTCATATGTCGACAGCAGCAAAGGACAAAGAGACAACTGCATTTTTACGAAATTCACTTCTTTACATAATTGAATTCAGATTTTTGTTTTATGTAGAGATATTCTTTTTTATAAAAAATCTCATTTTTTAGTTGTATTTCCTAGCGTATACAAAGACAAGTACGCCTACTTTTACACGAACATTTTTGTATTATTAACGCTCTCCCGTGTGATTTTGTTGAAATCCGTTTGTGCTTTGCTGCCGTCGATATGTAGTCCGAATGGTGCATCTCCACAGAATGACCAGACAACGACGGAAATCTATCCAGATGAGTTTATATCAGAAATGGTATCAAAAGGAATACGTTTCCTCTAAATAACCAGACATTTTTTTAATTTGAAATGTATATACACCTATTTTCAAACATTTCTGGCCGTACCATAATAATAAACAGTTTTGAATGCAACTTTTATGTAATCTCTTGTTCTCGATATATTCGTTTCCGATGTCAGAGCGATAATTTAAAAAGTTGTATCTGCTTAAGCTCCAGTTCAGAATTCGTAACGTGTTCGTTTACATAATCTATTTTATTTTTAATTACCGCGTAATATATTTTTAACAACGAATAGATGTTGTGAATAACTCGGTCTAAATAGTTTATATCCAACACCCAGTGATTATACAATACATAATGCAGACACTTGCAAAATATTCTGTTTGTTATGGAGACAAAATTTCAGGGGTATTAACTAGTTAGCATTGCATGTTAGAAATATTTAGTGTTATTAAAATTTATATCCAATTTATAAGCAATTTTAGAGATGTTGCTTTAGTTATGTTATAATAATATAATATTGTGGACTCTTGTTCACATTGATCTATTCTCAAACTGGGATTCCCTGTATCTTGGGTACTAGACAATGATATATATACATACTAATATAAATAAATAAATACGTCCATGACTCTGATATAAACACGTATGCTCATCACACAAGGTTTGCCCCTACTCGAACACGGACAAAGTGAAGTCGCTGACACTGCCAATCAATCGTCAATAAAATTGACCAATTGCTTTTCACTTGTCCTAAGAGTCGAGTTCCAATCAGATCGAAGGCCGTAGTCCGAGAGCTCGTATGATTACCGGCTGAGAAGGGCATATTGCATCTCGAGTAGATGCGATGGCTGTAAATATACTATATATTACGCTCACGCGGTACAAACATAAATTGAAACCATTTTCAAGATACTAGCTTACCGCGAGATCTCGATGAGAGAGCCAATTTTAATATTTTTCCAATGGCATATAGTGTTTAATGTCGTGCGCATTTGTATTCAGGATGCTTAGAAATTAGCTAGCAGGATATAGTGTTAATAAATAAATAATGTGGTTTTGATTACACGTTTGCAACATGCTCGACAGCGCCATTATGCTTTATAATTTATTTTTTTACTTTTTTAATTTGTTAGCGCAAACAATGTTTCCCTTTTAATAGACAAAACGTTTTATGATAAGCTTTTGGAACCGAAAAGGAAGTACTAACGCTTTTAGGTCCCAGATGCATTAGATACGTAAACAGTTTGTTTACAGTTAGCGCTAAATTGCTATTCGGAATATAACTACCGCACGGCGTTATTGTACAGTAGTACCACAAAAAGACGGGTCCTAACAATCGCCGATTAAAACAGATTGTAACCACCAATTCAAGACTTTGTTGTACTACGCATAAAGTTGAAAATGTAATGACAGTTGAATTCCTGTTATCGCGCTCGTTTCATGTGGACGCCATAATGGCGCACTCACTTTCGACCAATAGCTGACGGAGTTTTCACCCGCACAGACGCACAATCCTATAAGTGGCTGAAATATTTTCAAAAAATTTCGCCTTTCAAAAAATATTTACCGTGTCGACACATAGTCGTAACGTATTTCTGTGGTACTACTGTATGCACTGGTGTTTCATGTGACTAGTGATAACTCGCGTCTGTAATGATCCATACTTAATATACTAAATTATACTACCTATACTAAATTATAACTCCATAAAGACTTGATTGGATACTCAGTAGTACTATTAATGATATTTCGGTTGGAATTTCATTTCCTTAAATGTACTTTTTACACAATTAATATTATGAAAGTTTTATAATTCAAACCACACGGTTTCCAAAATTTCCACGCGTGGAAATTTTGATGTGTGTGTGTGAGAACTGACGGCCTGATTAAAATGTGTTCAATTCTCAATCATTATACCTTACCTCTTAAACTATCAATATGCAAAAAAATCATGTCGATCCATTGCTCTGTGAAAAACAAAAATAAATCTTAATTTATGAGAACTGAACATTTTCCGGGATAAAAAGTAGCCTATGTGCTATTCCAGACTATAATCCATCTCTGTGCCAAATTTCATCCAGATCCGTTCAGCCATTCTGACGTGATTGAGTAACAAACATCCATCCAAACTTTCGCATTGGTCATAGTAATTGATCATTGTCATTGTCTAGTACCCAAGATACAGAAAATTGTAGTTTTGGTATAGTAAATGTATGTGAGTTTTCATAATATTAATTGTGTAACAGTTGCATATAAAATATTTAATGAGGGTAGTTATGTCTTAATTTGCTATACTATAGCTTCTAGTGACTAAAGTATTTAATATCTCTTAATGTTTTTGTACTGTTTATACCGACAGAGATTTCATCTAATACTCAGTACAAATTTAAACTACAATTTGAACGCGTTTAATTGTCGCAGTTATTTATTAAAATTAAAATTTAAAATTCGTATAAATTTAGATTATTAATATAATTTTATGTAGTTTAACTACATAGTATCACCCAGTGTCAGTCACCGTCTCATTCGTTGCTCAAAATTGTTAGGCGGTGGACGTACTCGTATAACAGCTTGCTGCGAATCGAAATTTGAATTGCGCGTTTAGGTTGCCGATTTATAATTAACGTGCGTAAATCAGCAGCTACACAGTACTGTACTCAGCTATCAGCTATAAAAGAATTTCCAGTCTCCACGCCTATTCGTTGCCGCGTCGAGCGCTTTAATCGTTATTATGCCCATGACAAAAATGTCGCTACTACGTTAAATTGTGAACCTCACTCAATACATGAATATAACGATGATTTTTAGGTGCTCTAAAGACAATGCGCAATTTATTCGGTATAGTTTGGTTTGTCGAAGTTAGCCGATGGCACATAAGCCGTGTCGGCAAAAATGCTGACACCGACTGTGAGCGTTGCGCTGCAAACTGATTGTCTGGTGCATCCGCGATTTTATTTGATATTCTGTGTTGCTTATTGCCGATCAGACTATCTGGCGATTCTAGAGTTTTTTAATGTCAATTCACAGCTAAAATACTCGTAAGAACTGAACTGTTACCGCAATCTGAGAATAAAATATTATTTATACAATTCGTAAATGAGTTAATGGACCACGCATTCGCGGCCGGTCACGTGAGGTTGAGACGATAGTTTTTGTCTCGCCGTAGAATTTTACTTAAACAAATGATTGAAAAGTGCTAAAAAATATTATTATATGGTAAAATAGTATTATTGGACGCATGGTTGGCTTCTAACCGTAAGCGCCACATCACGCGCTGGCGCGTGATGTGGCGTTTTAAGATTGTTCTTCTATCGACGTTTTAATAGTCGTTTAACGACTGTTCCGTGTTATCGTGACATCACAGTTTGTTATAACATACTAAGTTTTTTCTGTTAGAAAGCTTGTACACTGTACATTCACTACACACTGGGTATCGGTTACATTGTAGTTGTAGCATTTAATACGTTCATCACCACGTCACCCATATCTGGGTGACGGATATACTTACGTGGGGGTCATTTCACCCAATTTTAGGTAACGCTTTTGTTTAAGTTAATAGGATTTTCAGTTGGATTTTTAAGGAATTTAATGGAATGAGCACTGAAATATAAATATAGGATATACAACATAAAAATATTATAAATATACACATTAACTATACTTTATATTAATTTATATTACTTTATATTTAGAATAACATATTACGCTACACTATGTCGTATGGTGTTCGTTCAAACACTCTAAACACATTTCAGACGATTTTGGACAGTTGAAACTGTGGGTCGTTTTTTTTACATTTTTCCTCGCTTCTTGGCGTTTAACAGTTTGCCTCGCCAACAAGCCTTGCCTCAAAAACAACTCGAAACAACTGAATCACGCTGAGCGACGAACTTGTTGTAAGCTGGCTAATCGTTTCGGTTTTATTCAGTCCATAGATTACTGGTAGATATTTCGCGGAATCTTGTTTTCTTTTTTTTTTAAATAGCCTACATGTAGTTTTAGAGTAGTTTTCAATCCATAAATCATTCTAGTAGTAGTTATAGTAATTCCTTAATATTTTATTATATTTTTGCGGAGGAAGTATCATTCGACACAGTCTTACCGCAGTACCATGTAAATCAAACTACAGCCTTTCCACTACACAAATCAAACCATACACTATAACCTCTGCCGACACAGAGTTTCGACGCTACAAATTCGCGAGAACATCGAATTATCACAGAACTTGGCAGCAATTGATATAAGAGATTATTGAGATTGAACAGAAGACAATTTAAAATTTCACTCTCGCCGCTTGTATAGTTGGCGATCCACCGCCGTGCGTTTATCGCGCAATTTCTTTCCACGTACCATTATTCTGTGGAATGAGCTCCCAGCGGCAGTTTTTCCAAGCGCATACGATTTGGGGTCCGAGTTTACACTTTTCTTAAAGGCCGGCAACGCACCTGCGATCCCTCTGGTGATTCGGGTATCTATGGGCAGTGGTGATAACTTACCATCAGGTGACCCGATTGCCCCCCTCCAGTCAAGCTATATATTAAATACGGGCGCATGAAAATGCGAGCATATTATTAGTGAGTTTTAACTTGATTTTGGCTTCATAACCTGATACTCCAGCAACATCTAAGATTTTTAAGACGCCGGCAAATACCTATCCTTTGATTGCTAGTCTATTGCCACTAGTTAATCAAAAATTAGTTGAAGATTTGTGATCTAAAAAATTCCAGTAATCTCTTACTGTAACTTTATACCACTTTGAGGTTACCTCCGGTGTACACGAACCACATATTAACGTGGTTCGTATATACCGGAGGTAGTCTCCAACTGGTCAGTGTAATTCTAACTAATAATATAAATGTGAGTCTGAGTTTGTTTGTTTGTTACCCTTTTACGCCTTAATTACTCAACCGATCATCATGAAATTTTGTAGACACAATGTCAGAGGTACAGAGGACATATGGTACCTTTTATAAAAAAAAACTTCCCGGGGAATAGAAAAAAAAATATTTTTAACAGTCTTTTGTATGTATTTAAGGAGCGTATTTGACATGTATTCAACGCGAGCCAAGCCGGGGGTAAAAGCTAGTATTTAATAATAATAATAAGAAATGCTTTATTATCATAAACAACCAGATTAGCACTGGGTACATGACATAAGCGGCTTTGCAACTGATTTCGAAGACTAAAAACTAACTACTAAAAACTTCGAATGAACTCGGCACGTTGGGTTTTATGTCAATTCTACATTGTCCATTATTTTTATACTAATTATCCCATCACTAGCAATGACAGCCTCGAGATTATAACTAAAAGTGACATCAATATATGATCATTCGTGCACCAGAATCCTGTAGTTAGGATAAAGTACATATCTGAAGTGGTACCAATTAAATTACCGATTGTAGAATATTTAGTGCTGCCAATTATTACTGATTTGCAATGAGAGCTTTGTATAAGACAAATAGTTCGCCATTTTCTACTTAAGTATTCATCTTAAAAGCATAATCTTAAAAAAATTAGTGTATAGTTGAACATGTTGCAATAACGCCTCGAAGGCACAAATAAAAATACACATAGTACACAAGATATATTTTAACACTTATTTAAGGCACGATTTTTATTATTTTTGTATGTGTGTAACATAAATGATTTTAGATTTTATATGATTTTATTTCTATTGAATCGAATGTAGATTAGGATAAAAAGTTCGCGCCCGAACTGCCTTTGATAGCGGCTCTATGTCAAATGGACTTGTAAATATTTCGATCTGGTTTGTAATAAATTGTTGCTTATTGTCTGCTGTTTGAGTGCGTTTTGATGTGTAGCTATAATGGTGCAGTAGCAACAACAGGATTGTTGTGAAGTTGGAAGTGATGGCATCTGTTTAATATTTTATATATTATAGGTATACAAACTTCGCAACAAAAGGCACTCTGACTTTTGAAATGTTTCAGTAGATTAGATGAAAACCTTTGTGATAAAAAAATCCTTAATTATACTATCATTGAGTACGGTCTGTATATAATAAAATAGTTGTAATGATAAGTGAAAGCTATATTTTGTTATGGTGGACAAAATACGCACTGTTTATCGTTTGCCATATTATGAACCTAGTTTATTGGTACATTCGACTGCCTTGTAATCGCACCCCACCACGGAGTCCCGTCCCGCTACTCTGGTTCATTTGATGTAAGGTATTCGATCTAACAATGGAATATTTTGCAATTTAATATATAATTTTTTTTTATCACTAAGTGGATCATAAGATAGCTGTATATTATCCAAATGTTAAATATTATTATTTCTTTCATAATGTTTTAACTAAGCATGTAAAATTTAAAATAATACTAGAGAATAAAAGATGTTATGATAATTAATTACATAAAATCTTCGTTTGAATGCACCGCCTTTCCTTTATTCCTTTTACCATGAACGTATTAAATGCAGGACTGCTAAGCGTGATACAAAATATAATTCCAGCTCAGTGTACTAGATGTCGCTAAGAAAATATCAGTTTTGCTATTGGGACATTTAACGTCAAGAAATAAAGTTGGTAGATTTAGATAAAAGTAAGTATAGCAATACTGGATTTTGACTTGAAATTTAGAAAAAGAAAAAACTCAAGACCTTAGGGTCCGGTTCGATACTCGGTCGGTACGGAGTTTATACGGTTACGGAGTTAGTACGCAGCGTCCGCTACGACCCTCCGGGTGGAGTTGGTCTCGCAGCGTCCACTACGACTCTGGTTGGTTGGTAAGACATTGGTGGTCAAGGATTGCAAAGCTTAAGTGACAGCGGGTGAGGCACATAGCGCACAGAATCTATGGACGTTGGGGTCTTAAAGTGCTGGAGTGGCGACCCAGAAACGGAAAGCGTATTGCAGATAGACCCTCAACTACCAACTACTAGGTAGACCGGTGAAGGTCGCGAGCAGTTGATGGATGCAGGCAGCTTGTAGTCGCTCTGTGTGGCGATTATTAGAGGAGACCTATGTCCAGCAGTGGACCTCTGTGGACTTATATGATGATAATAATGGTCAAGTGGTGGTAAATACGACCCGCAATCGGAAAGGACACGGGTTCCGTTCCGGTCCTGTACCGATGGGTCATTTCAAACATATTTATAGTCTACATTTTAGACACCAATATAAACAACTGTGAGGAACAATACATACCCACGTGTGTGTGTGAAATCTACGAACCCGCACTAGGCCAACGTGATAGATACGACCTAATCCCCACCTTGTAGGGAAGGTCCGTGTCCCTGTAGAGGGGGTGAATATGGACTGGGGACGATTTGGTTTATGCTTTTAATTAATGAAACTTAGGTCTCAAATTATTAAACTTTATTTCTTAAATGCAATATTTACAAAAGAGGTAAATATAACATGGCAGTTTAACCCATTTGCATCATAAGCGTATATATACCCATAGCTGGGCATTAACTCGTTAATCCGTTAATTAACGAAGTTAACATTTTGATTAACGGATTAACTTTTAAGTTTACTTTTAAAAATGTTTACGGACCCGTTAACTTCCGTTAATATGCAGAAGTCCGTTAATCGTTAATCCAATGCCTACTATTACCGCACCCCGGTGCGGCGCGAAAAACAGGTTCAGACAAGTATGAAACGACAAGTGCCGGGCGGCGCGTGGCAGCGAGTGAAACAAAAACAAAACTAGATATATTTAGCCGGCGCGTGCGAGTGAGAAAACTGCGAAGAGATTTGTTTCGTTTGATCATTACATTACTTAGCGCCGGTGCTTAGAGTGACGAGTGCTTTGTTTGTTGTTATTATAAATTACTGTCAGTGATCATTTGCGTGGCGGAGGGAGCAATGCGAGTAACAACGATGATGACGAGGAAGACTTTTTCAATTCTGTCACTCAGTCT
>WUAW01007775.1:10545-23879 GCA_017165845.1 Thaumetopoea pityocampa | reverse complement strand
CCTCTTACGACTCCCTGGGAAGTGAAGGGGTGGTGACAATTGTATTCTAAAGCCGTCACCACACGGCATCAATTGAATTTTATTATTCATTTCCAGAACGAACCTTCCAAAAGAAATCATGGGATTCCCTGATTTCCCGGTGCCGGAAAGCGATCGCTCTTACCTACCAGCGAAGGATATGCTGGCGTTCCTGCAACAATACGCAGATAAAAACGGAGTTACGGAACACATTAAGGTGACTACAAAATTACTAGTTTCACCCGCGGCTCCGCCCGCATGACTGTCAGTTTTCGCACCAAATGGAAAATACCGAAATATTTATAAATTTACAAAAAAATGTCCAAAAACTACTTTTACCCGTACCATAATGGCGGCTACTGAAACGGAGCTGTATAATTGGTTCTACTTGACCAATATCGATGGAACATGGTGCGGTAACGTGACCAAATCTACCGGCTGGAAAACCAGCGTGAAGTTTAAATGAACAGACGCGACGTAAACAAAAGATTGTTCCGGTTTCAGAAGTCCTTAATTAGTCGATCCGAGTTAGATTTTTTAATAGAATAGGAGAACATTCTCATGAGAATAAATCTACATTCATCATACAGAAAATTCTTAAGGAAATTTTGGATGCATAGTCAGTGCTGAACACATTTCAGTTTCACCTCGCGTTTCCTGTACCCCTAGCACTAACTCGTACTCCTGTCTTAAATTTTTCAATTACATTGGTGCTAATTTTTTTGTAACAGTACTTAACTAAATTTGGTCCTTCCCTATCTTTTTTCTAATGTCAAACGCCAAAACGAGATAGCAAACATTTATAGCGAGTACCGACCTACATTTCTGTCAAACGGTTCAAAAAAAATGTTACGTCTTTGCGTATCAGTGTGTACCGAAATCGCGTCTAAATCTTTTAATTTTGACGTTTCTAAACGAAATTGACAGCACCAAAATTGTAGCTATCTCGTTTTGGCGTTTGGTATTAGTGAAAGATAGGGAGGGACTAAATTTGGTTAAGTTCTGTTACTACAGAATCAGCACCAGTATGTTTGCAGTATCCTAGTAGGCTTGAAGTAACGAATCTCTGAGATCGTTGGTATTTATTTTGCACAAGCGAATGAATGCACATAGCATGTTTTGATTAGCCAGAGGGTAAAAGTGAAAGGACCTGAATATTAATTATAATAATTTTCCAGTTTCAATATCACGTTCAACTGGTCATACCGAAGCAGACGCCGTCGGGCGAACTATGGGACGTCACCTTCAAAGATTTGACCACCGGCATTTCGGAGACCAGGGAATATGACTTCGTATTCGTGTGCAATGGACATTACAACACCCCATTTATACCCAGAATACCTGGCTTGAAAGGATTTAAAGGTACGTGACGTTCGGACTTACAAAGTATAAGACTTATAAATGAGTCGTATAGAATCGAAGGCGGCTATCTCACCTTTAGCAATTTTTAGCTGACAATGAATATATTCAATGTTTTTAATAGCATATCTGTTTGTTTAAATTGATATTGGCCATGTTCATTGGAAAATCAACGCTAAATCTTGATTTTGTATCAAAGATGTCAATATAATGAAAATAAATTTTTAATAATCTTTTCTTTTATAGTTTCTCAAAAAATGCTCAAAATGAAATTCTAGATGACTCAAATATAAAGTATAGGCAGACCCCTGACCTGATTCAGAGCGCGGGGAATAGGCAGGTGCTGGCCGCCCCATCCGTTCTGTATGATGATAACTGGAAGAAGCCTGTGTCTAACAGTGAAATTCAACAAGACGATGATGATGATGATTAATGAATAATTTAAGCTATCATCATCCCCAGTTCATATTCGTCCCCACTACAGGGACACGAATTTCCCCTGGATGGTGGAAGGTGGGGGGTTAAGCCGTAGTCTACAACGCTGGCCTAGAGAGAGTTGGTAGACTTCATACACCCATGCGGGTATGCAGATTTCCTCAATAAGTTTTCCTTCTCCTTTAAGTACATCGGTATCTACAGTGTAGACTGTACATGAATTAGAAACAACTCAGAAGTATGCGACCGGGATCGAACCTACGACCTTTAGATCGCAAACCGTGCACCACTATACCACCAATGTACTTGTGATTTAAATCATCAGTCATCAAAACTAGACTATAATTAACTACTTGATTACTTTCCAACATTGATATTACCTTAGCTTATTTTATTACCCGACTGCGCCAGAAGCAGGGTTATGTTTTTCGAGTGTATGTATGTGAGTATGTATATTTCTTTGGTACGCTCTGTGGCCTAAACGGCTTGATGGATTTTAGCCTTAGAGATGTCGTTAGATTCGTCTTAACTGTGAGAGTGACACTGGATATATCAAAATTATATAAAAAAATACATTTTCACGCATCCGGGTTTTTTGATTTTTTTTTCAAAAATTCAGCTAGTTTTAATTAAAGTATTAATTACCGGTATAAAGCAAGCCGGAAATATACATCGACTTCTATAAGAAAACAGTATCCGCAACTCCGATAAAGATTTGAGCCTCTCCTTCATCTCCAGGTGACGTATTGCACAGCCACGATTACCGTGTGCCCGAAATCTTCAGCGGCAAACGGGTGCTCGTCATCGGCGCCGGACCCTCGGGGATGGACATCGCCCTCGAGATCAGCAGCGTCACAGAAAAAGTGATCCTCAGCCATCACCTGAAGGAGCAGCCGCGGACCGTGTTCCCGGAGAATCTTATACAGAAACCAGACGTGACGAGACTGGACGGTCACAAAGTATACTTTCAAGATGGCAGCACAGATGAAGTCGATGTCGTGTTTTTGTGTACTGGTAATTATGTATTTTTTTATACATACATATATGGCGAAGTGATCATGACCCACCGTTAACTTGATATTGAAGATATCACGTCGGGGTCGGGGTCACCAGTTATAGCCTGATGATTATGACCCATGATGACGTTGATGATTAACTCACCAGCTATAGGATCGAAGTGTGACAGAAGTGGCAGTATCGGAAAAGGGAAGATCTTCCGGCCAGGCGGGTGTGATGTCTAAGGGTCCTGCCACTGCCCCTACGGATGATGTCGCGAGGTTGTGTATACGCTAAGTCGCTATCAAACTTCATGCGCGTGATTCAAACTTCTAATGTCGTTACTCAAGAGCTACGCCATCTGTTGAGGACGTGTGGTACTATGTAGTAAAGTGGGTCGCCACACATAGATAGGGTACACTCACGCCGGAATCCTATAAGAGTGGGCAGAGACCACAGCTTGCCACACACTACGATCCTAACACACCTCTCGCCTCATCCACATCCATATATCCTTTCATAGACTTCCGTCAATTAAGGGTGCTACGAACTTGATTTTTTTTAAACAAGTTGTTGATTTGATTAAGGTAAGTTTAAAATAAAAAAAAAAACAATATAAAAAAATATTAATTTTTATATTGTTTTTTTAATTTCTACCTTTTAGTAGGTTATACTGTTTACAGTATTATTATAATACAGTAAAAAGCCGAAATATCTCAGATTTTAATAAAAATTCGGAAATTTTCTTGTAATCGTAACCTATCGTTGGTTGATACGTCTGTGGACTGACATGATGATAATGAACTTCCTAAAATCTCTTCCATTTAAAAGGTTACAGGGCGAGAACACGCGCAGTGAAATATAACCGGGAATAGCCTCCCAAATGCCGAATATACATTAATCCTGTAACTGACAATAAGGTCTCTGGCACATCAGCACTGGATATTGGCCTCGCGTAAATAGTTTATCCTATCAGAGTGGTGATATATGTCAACCCTGGATGGTATGGAGGTTTCACATCGTTGTAACCCTATCTTAACCATGAAGTATTCGATTAAAGCTAAACATAGTAAGCTTTGTATCATCACCTCTAAAAAAAATTGCTTCATACACAAAATCATAAAATTTTAATCATTCGTCATAAAATTTTGTAAACATCATTATAAATATGATAAAGAAAATATGATAAGGCCAGATATCCCCTAATTGAAAGCTGTTAAATCCTAAAAAAAAATCATATGGATTTGACCTGCGCTCATGTTTCTTTGATGATTTCATGATTTTATTCTCTTAATAGACTTAGCGATCCGTTTCATCATGAGTCCTTAAACATTATTTGATCGCTGCTAATATCGACCCTAATGCATTTTTAATATGACCGAACGTGTAGTTAAACAATAAAACATTCCAACTAAACCTAATACGGTCTAGTGATTTCATACGCTAGCTGTCGCAATGTAAACACCGTGTAACTTAACGCCACTGGCGTGACGAGTATTGGCAGATTTGAAATTCAATTCTACCTGACCGATTTTAATGAAACATCTACAATATTTAAGTCGGAATAGTACGTTTAAGATTGTAATGGTTTGACCAAAATCTACCGGCCGATTTTTGCATGAAACTCAAACAAACAAACAAACATCGACAGATTTGGTTTCAGAAGCCCTTAATTAGTCGATCTGAGAAGTCCTTTTTTTAAATGTCTTTAATTTACAAAATTTGACATTTGACAACTTTGTAATAGTATATAAATTATAGATCACGATAATTACGATTACTACTTAATTGAAGTCTTATCTCCAGGCTACCAGTACAACTTCCCGTTCCTGCACGAGTCGTGCGAGATCGCGGTGGAAGACAACTGCGTGGAGCCGCTGTACAAGCACCTGGTGAACATACGCCACCCCACCATGTGCTTCATCGGTGTGCCATATTACGTGTGCGCCTTCTCCATGTTCGACTTACAGGTCTGTGCCAATTACCAACTGGATTTTGATCATCACAGTAAAAACCTCAATGGTCGTGTATAGTTTTAGAGAAATTTCGTCCCGCTAACGCTCTGATAATATCAGGGAGTACTCAATCTTAGCCTGTCCGGCAAATAGACTTAAGTATACGGGTAAGCGACCCCGGCCCCCCGAGCTACTACTGTCTCTTCCTACTCCTTCCGAGATAGTAGTATCCTATATCCTGTAGTCCTTTTCACAAATTCCGTATTCCTTACTTAATAAACCTTCCCTACCTCACCCTCTTTCCTTTCCTTTTCGTGGGAATACAAAAAGGAACTTTTCAACCTTATAACCAATTTGCTCGTAGCAAGTGGGAAGAAGTCATCTCTGCCTACCCCAAATCTTCGGTAGTATAATGGTCAGTATCCTCACCTATCATGCGGAAGCTCGGGGTTCGATTCCCCTCCGGAGAGTCAGGAAAAAGGCGCGATTATTTATAAGTATGTATGAACACTCCGATTGCGTAATGAGCTCGCTGCTGAGGTTACTACAGTATGGGGTTCTTCAAGATGGGAGTAGGCAGGCGTTCACAGGCTGCGGTGACCGCTTACCATCAGGCGGACCGTAAGCCTGTTTGCCATCATCGTGGTATAATAAAGAGGTACTTCGCGGAGGGACGAAGAGCATTGTCTATGTCCAAGCCCTTCCTCAGTAGCAATATTCGCTGTAAAGCCAATTAGGCACCAGTACGGAGATGACAACTTATTTTATCTACTCTTTATGAAGAACAATAATAATTTTTGCGATTTGCTTCTACGTTCATAATACGTGCAGCCAAAGACAGTCAGTGTTTCGATTCAATTATAATGTGTGTCTTTAAGGCAAGAGTGTATAGGTTTTTATTAAGCTAGTACGTTTTAGCACCCCAGGTTACATAGACACTTACCATCAGGTGGGGTTGTAGTCATGTACTGGCTTAAATATGGTAAAAAAAAACAATAATAATAATAATATTCTGGACACTCGCACACATTAATCTATTCCTAAACTAGGAATCCCTGTGTCTTGGGTACTAGACAACGATATACATACTTATATAGATAAATACAATACATGAATAGATAAATACGTCCATGATTTGGATACAAACATTTGTACTCATGACACGAAGATTGTCCCTACCAGGATTCGAACCTGAGACTCCTTGACACAAAAAATATGGTCATTGTACCAATCAATCATTAATCATCGCTATTATAGGCTTACAATGCAGCAATAATCCAGCTTTGTCCAACTAAAAAATAACTGCCTCTTGCATACAGACAAACGCACTCATTGTATTAGAATGGACATGGAGTAATCGTTTCTATATAAATCAGGTCCGTTTCTACGTGCGCTCAATGAACGGCACCTTCAGCCTGCCGACTCCTCAGGAGATGACTGAACACTGGGAGGAAGAGAAGCAGGATCGAGCCGCCAGGGGATACACAAAACGGCAAGCTCATATGATGGGACCGGATCAGGTAAATTAAACAACAATATATCGCTTTTACACTCACTCATATTAAGATAGAGTGAGATGCAATGACAATGCACACTGGACGCATTGCCTCGGCTCGTGATGCTTACTATAGGTATCTATTTCATTTATGGATGCCTGGTACAGGCTATGATTTTTCACAATTATATTAGGATTGCTGTGTGGCGCCCGCATAATATTACACTCACTCATATTAAGATAGAGTGAGATGCAATGATAATGCACACTGGACGCATTGCCTCGGCTCGTGATACTTACTATAGGTATCTATTTCATTTATGGATGCCTGGTACAGCCTATGATTTTTCACAAATATATTAGGATTGCTGTGTGGCGCCCGCATAATATTAGCGTCACTCCATATCTTCCCGTGGATGTTATAAGAACTAGCTAATTGATATACCAGGATAATGGGTAGCAGCGTCATCCTGTTATTCAACCAAACTACTACGATCTCCAACACGCCTGCCAAGCGTGGACATTATGGCAAATTCTTCCTTTTAAGGAGGTGGCCCATGTCCAGAAGTGTAATTCTACGGGCTAATGATGATGATACCAGGATTATCATCCACCTTATTTATCTATCCATTTATTAGAAGAATAACGCCACTTTTTGTTCTTGTGTATCTAAAATCTCGACCGAAGAAGTGTATACCAATTAGTTATTTATAACTGTTTCCAATCATGGTATTAACCTAACTGTACTTGCTATAATCCCTGTGACGACTAGTGTCAATCAGACTTTACAGTCTAAACAGTCACAGTACTTGTAGTAGTTTACAGTCTAGTACTTACGTACACGCATGCATCCAAGCATGGAAAGTCATGGATGTTAACTACATATATAGGTGTATATCGTTGTAAAATACGGAAAATCCTAATATGGGCCTAGATCAGTGTATGAAATAGAATTCAATATAAAAAACGAGCTAAAAATCCCCCAGGTCTGTCCGCGTGAACTTTTTACCAAGTATAAAGCGTGTGCACAAGAATTTACCAAAGTTTTTACTTACCAAACATTCGTTTTTATATACATTTAGTGTAAGAAATATTCGGAATGTTAAAAAATTTCGGTTTGATTCCGAAACGCCATTGCGAAGGCTTGCTTGCATGTCATACCCGATGTCGAACCCGTATCTCGTCGTCAGTTATTAAGCGTTTCATGAAGGTGGTATCTAAGGAACCTCATGCATCTGTCTTTAGTGACCTACTTTTGACACCCTTTTTGGACAAAACCTAGCGTCTACAAAAACTAGTCGGGCGACGCGGCAGAATATTATAAACACCTAAAATATATGTTCACCTCTTGAACCAATTCTCTTAGACTCATACAATTATTTTAACCAGTCGTTAAACGTCGACCAGAACGAGACAAATCAACTACCAATTCTCGGCCTACCTTGAATCCTTTATACCATTCCTGTGTTTTTGAGAAACACAATTCATCGTAGATCTTCTACAATATTTTTAAAGACTCGGCGCATAAAGTTTCATTTGAAACACAAAAGTTAGGCAAACTTTGTTCAACTANCAACTACCAATTCTCGGCCTACCTTGAATCCTTTATACCATTCCTGTGTTTTTGAGAAACACAATTCATCGAGATCTTCTACAATATTTTTAAAGACTCGGCGCATAAAGTTTCATTTGAAACACAAAAGTTAGGCAAACTTTGTTCAACTATTTTTTTTTTTTCTATTGAAAAAATCATAGAGGATACAAAAGTATGATTATCCGAAAATCAGTGACAGATTCGCTCAAACTTCACACGGTATCTCAATACAGCGCTACCAACCTATAAAATAAAAATTAGAACGATATCTTTTAATGCTGTTCCGGATATTATTTACACACAATTGTACATAGAATTATTGAGTATATATATAGAGCACAATTAGTACAATATAATAAAGCAACTTCAGGCGAACTACTACGCAACATTGGCCGCGGAATCTGGAACCGCGCCTTTGCCCCGTGTCATGGCGAAGATTCACAACGACAGCAGCGAAAAGTTTCTTCACAATCTGACCGCGTACAGAAACCAAGTTTACCGTATTCTTGACGATGAAAACTATGTCTGTTACTGAATACTTAAAACTGAAGACTTATATTTGTTATTTATAGTATAAAGGTTGATCGCAGGATTTTTCACTGCCACCATATTAGATTTATACAATATTGTGCATACAAGGGTTGTCTGAAAGGACACCACCCTATGTAAACTTTACGTAATTGTAATATAATACTTATCGAAATATGTTAAATTGGTGTGCAATAAAAGAGTATTGTATTCTATGGTAGCAGGCCAATAACTGTTGTTATTGGCCTGCTACCATACATGGAAGAGGCCTATTTCAATTATTATAAATATACGTATTCAATTGAAATTGAATATTTATAAACACGTGTTATAAAAATATTCATCGTTCCATCATCCCCCCGTTACAGGGGCTCGGATCTCCTCTAATCAGGAGAAGAATTAAGCCATATTCTACCGCCAGGGCTTGTGCGGGTTGGTAGTCTTCACACACCCTTTCGGGCATACAAGTTTCCTAACGAAGTTTTCTCCTTCGATTACATTGGTATGTGTACTATAATGTATGTAGACCGGAAATGAGTTTAAAATGATCCAGTAATGACTTTAAAATACACGAGTTTAAAATAGCTATAAAATATAAACTACTTATTTACAAGTATCACCTTTTAAAAGCCAACTTTTCATTTTTAAAGGCCGACTTTTTTATAAAAAAATATGGAGAATTTTTTTTTCAATTTTTTTTAAATTACTTATATAATTAATTACCTGTATAATATATTGATATTAGCTTTATAATAACACATGCAACTACATGACATTGTTAAAATGGTGTACTGATGCCTCAGTATTCAATGAAAGGACATTAGAAAAAATATGATTTCTTTTTGTCTGTTAAACATGTAACCTGTCTAGATAATCTTAGAAAATAAAGCATTAACTAAAAACAAATTTTCATCTAAATAGTTAAAGCCGTTTCTAAGAAACAATTGTAATTACAAGTTGCCGATTTTGACAGAAAGTAATAATTGTACTATAGGTATTCTCGTATATAATTTATTATGAAATATCAATCAATTTTAATTACACTATAATAATAATAATATCTTATTATCCCGACTTAATTAATGCAAATTTAAGACATGTACTCATACATAATTAATAAATAAATAATTTAAATCTTTTAGTGTCTAATGTTTTCTTATATATTAAACTCTTACCTAAGAAATTGCTATTCTAAGTATATCACAAAAGAAATACTGTTTTTTTAATATATTTTATAAACGGAAGTAAGACTTTGTGGGAAGTTTGAACTTTGTGGGAAGAAGGAGATTTTGTGGGAAGTTTTTTGATTCCTTTACTATAAAAATTCTAGGAACAAAAATCAAAGAATTCTTTGAAGGCCGTTTTTTCTGTCTCATTGGAATTGATTTTTTAAGAAAAGTTGTCTACATTCAAAAATGTCGAAATCAACCGTAGTAAGGTCCCGAAAGTTTCTAATCACATATCTTCTAATCTGGCGACCGTTTGTTGGCAGTGTGTGGTCAAGGACTGTCCTGAAGGAGCAGTGGCCTAGAGCAATTGAACGGTTGTTGAACGACGAGCTTTTTCATAATCTTTTGTAGTTGTTAAAAATACGTCCGTTATCTAACAGTATCTTCTTTTGTTTCAACTTTCCTTTGTGCAAGTTTTGTCCAATTCACCAGGGTTTAGACATTTTCGATTATACATACAGGCAGGGTAGTCTTTACCCAGGAGTTCAAGGGGTGCGGTCCACCCGGGCGCAAGGTTCTAGGGGACTCAATCCGACCGACATAAATTTCATTAAGTACCTACTACAATAAGACCACGCAAGCGGAGTTGACTTTCGCACCCCGGTGCTGAATATTTTTAATACAGCCCTGCATACAAGATTATTCATTCTTCATCCCAAGTGATGACACAGTTCAGAATCCTCTGCTTCAGTTCAGAATCTTGGGCTTCAGTCAATTCACGTCATACGTCTACAGTTCTCGATTTTGTCGCTTTCCCCTTTTGAGAGATTTAAATTAAAATTGTTTCGTTACTTACGGCTAAGGCTGTTTCAAACTCTGAAGTGGTTTATAGTGGATCCGCTTCCACTGTTGTTATCAATTCTTCATTGTCGACTTGCGTTTCCGACCGTCCAGGTGCCTCGTTTTTTAAATCAAAATTTTCAAAACGGAAACATTATAACCTAAAACGCAATGTACGTTCCTTAGCAAGAAGCAAAACAAATTAACATACCCCAGGATAATTTGAATAGTCACTCACGTAATCTTTGAGGAAATATTAGTAGATTACTATTCATAGAAATGCTAGTTTTACTTGTGTAGAACTTTTTCCCATGTTGTATAATTCCAATAAAAAAAAAATAAGTAACATACTTAGACACATGATAAATTTATGACTGATAGATAAATAAAACAACACCAAAATACTAAATTTAATTCGCATTAAAATTATAAAACAAATAAAAATTCTTAAAAACTTAAATAACTATTGAAGTAATCACTTTCAGGTACCAGGAGTGCATAAAATGTAAACGGGAACATTCCATTTTATATATTGCATTTTTACACGCCGCACGAAACGTCTTGATACTGTGTCCACTCGAATGTAATTGCGCGCGACGACGAACTCGCGTTCAATAGCTACACTTTCAGTTGATACAACAAGGTTATCGATGTTTATTTATCGATGCCTTGGATCCGTTGGTAGCGACCGTGTCATCCATCATTAAATCAAAACATACGGGGTAACAAACTTTAGTCACTGTAATTTCTGCATTTATCGCTTCATATCGCCACTGTTTGGTTTCGCACGATTAATGTTTTAACAATAATGCTGTTATTTCGTATTCAGATGGCAGGAAACGGACCAATAACATTTGAATTACTGAATTATGCATTAGTTTTTAAACAGTAGTACATATCTTGAGGTACTAGAAATATAATTGCCGTGATCATCAGTCCTTGAAAATCCACTGCTGATCATGGTCCTCTTCCTAAAAGAGAGGGATTTGCCATAATCTCCATGTTTGTTAGTTTAAAAAAAAATTAATAAGAGGATTATCCTCCCACAAACGGTCCGTTCGTGGAATGAACTCCCTGCTGAGGTTTTCCGAAGGGACTACAATATGGGATTCTTCGATACAGGAATAAATACATTTTTAAAAGGTCGGCAACGCGCATGCGATACTCCTGATGTTGCAGACGTCCATAGGCTGCGGTAACCGCTTACCTGCCTGCCACCATCGTGGTAAAAGAATCCAATAGGACTTTCGATAGAAGTGGCTGTACTGTTTAGAAACAAATCTTTTAAAGTATCGTAACGCATTCAGCCGCCGACACGTGTATTTATTTAAACAGAGAAAAACTTCATTGTCACCGTTAACTCCTCTCTCGAACACGAACACACGCACGTAAGCACGCACGCGCGTAAGCATGCATGCACTGACGTACGCACCCACGCACAATTCCCAGTTGCTAAAATATCCACACGGACGGAGCCCAGTTAATAATGAAATAACTATTATATACATTATAATTATTTTACTTTAATATACATAATTAAAAGTTTAAAAGAAATATTTTTTAATGTTAGATTTAATTTTTTATTGTTAATTTTTACAGGAAAAATACTACGCGTCTCTGGCAAGCGAGGCGAAAACCAAGACACTGCCTTCGGTGCTCACCAAGATACGAGAAGAGAGCTCGGCCAGGTTCCTTCACAACCTAAAACATTACAGACAAGATATTTATAAAATCATTGACGACGACACGTACGAAATCATAAGTGATGGCCGACGGACGGTACTTTGCTGACCCTACCGGCTCACGTCAGAACTAACATCTTTAGGAATTACGCGTAGATTGCAATTAAAATACCTATATAACCGTTTCACTACCGACCATGCCCCAGAATTATCCCAGTAGCCAGTCAAGTGCTTATGCTGGGAAATTTATGAAAAAAAAAAATAATATCTCTCAGGGAAAACCCATTTCTACGGCGAAATAATAACTATTAACAGACGCTCACGTGGCCGGCCGTGATATGTTAGCGCAAACAAACAAACCCGGTTACGACTAATTGCTGTTTCAAGTGCCATCTTGGTTTGTTTTACAGAAATCAAAAATAGTAAATAGTAATCGCAGAGATTATGTCCTACTTCCTGTTGATCGCGGCTCCGCCCGCGTGAGTGTCGGTTTTCCGCTACATGGGAAATTCCGAAATAATCATAGATTTATACAAAAAGCCTTAGAACCACTTTTACTTGAGTTCTCGTACCTTAACGGCGGCAATTAAAACCGAGATCAATCTGCATCCTCAATTCTACCGGACCAACTTTAATGACATATGCCGCAGTTATTTAAAGCGGAATTATACCTTTAAGTCTGTAATAGTTTGTGACCAAAATCTACTTGCTGGTTTTTGTCTGAAACTCGAACAAACAAACAAACAAACCTCGACGAAATTGGTTTGAGAAGCTCTTAATTAGTCGATCTGAATAGTTTATTTTTGAATAGTTTTAATTTTTGAAAATTTGACATTTAACAATTTTAGTATAGATACGATCTATAGATCAGATTTGAGTTACGGCAGCGGTCGTATTTGAGTTTTGGAAGCGGAGACTTAACAATAAAATAGTATTTTTCGGCAGTTCCCAATGAAGAAATTCTTCCAAAAACTGTAATAATAATATGAAAAACAAAATAATTAAAGTCACACCTGATAGTTCAGCTTGGAAACGTTTTGCGTTTGCAGTACTTAGTGTAAATACACACAGCGACTAAAACCGGAATAAACCAGTTTGCGCTAGGTGCCACCCACGCGCCTCGCACTCTCGCATCAGTCGCTTATAAGTAGCGTTAGAAGTTACTTATACTAATTAAATTACGTTTAGTATGTATAATACTAAGTATCTGCCTATAAAAATGAAAAATATAAAAAATATTTGTTTATTTATTTACCTGGTGAC
>WUAW01007775.1:178-10489 GCA_017165845.1 Thaumetopoea pityocampa | reverse complement strand
CGCTCATCCAATAGAGTAATGACGTAATTGCAAAAAAGTTAAAATTTTATTTTGTGTTTAATTTGGATGATATGTAGTTTATTATGGATTTTTTCGAGAATGCTCAAATTATTAATAATAATCTATAAATAAATTATGAAAAATCATGATAATTGATATGATTTACAAAATGAGTATATGTAATCCGATTTTAAGCTGAAACGCTTCTTCTGATAAATTGCAAAGATGTAATTACGTCATTATTCTATTGGATAAGCGATGTTACTACATAATGCAAATACATTTCCATTGGCTATACACACACACATACTAAATATTTTATTGTGTTCATTTCTTTTTTTTTATAATAAAACGACATCATCGTTAATCTTATTAATGCGAATATTAACCTGACAAGCTAGTATTGTATAACATAACCTAGTATTGTAGTTACAATACAACCAGTATTTCCGCGCTCAAAGGTGTCATTTTGCATTTAATAAAACATGTGACGTATTCTGATTGTACTGAATTCAATTTATATTGCCTCGGATGCAAAATGGATGAGTTTTTGAATTAGTAGTTGGATGTCGACGACATGCATCCCAGGAGCGGAATGTACTACAAAACACTGTTCACTGATTATTTACATTTAAATTGATTTTTGTGTTTGTATACTGTTACTACTACTAGCTTATACTCGCGGCTTCGCTCGAGTCTATGTCCTTAAATACATGTCGTTGAAAATACAACTTTTTCGATAGGAAAAAAAGACAAGGGTACCTCTGGAATAGTTTTTTCGAGATAAACGGTATCCTATGTCCTTTGTACCCCCCTGATAATGTGTGTAAAAAATTTCATGATAACCGGCTGAGTAATTAAAGCCTGAAGACATAACAAACAAACAAACATTCGCATTTATAATATTAGTTAGGATGTGTCATATGTTCACGTATTATAATGAAATCATTATACATTATAGAAGCGGAAATATCCTGTATTAAAAACGGATACGATCGAGTTCTTTTACACCAGAATTTATTCATCAATACAAACGACATGGATAATAACGAGGAGGTTTTGTGTGAATTGGTTTTGATGTTGACAATTTCCGATCATGTATACATTATGATGTATTGAGGACACATTTTTTTCACACACATTGATCTAGCTCCAAATTAGTATTCCCTGTATCTTGGGTACTAGACATCGATATACATACTTATATAGATACTTATACATATGAGCGGTACAAAAGCAAAGGCGTCACTGTCCGTGCAGTGGGAGTGCGTAATAATATTCAGTTACTCTTTGCGTTTTCTTTACAAATCTCTCCATCGGTCATCTTACTATTCGTGATTTTGGCGTGACGTGATTGGCTATATATGGACAGTTGGCTATAAATAATATACCTATTATGGACAGTGTCAATATTGCTCCTAAAGCTCATGGTACCGTTTTTATATAAAATGGACTGAGACGTCTTTGCTTTTATAACCCTCATATATACAACAGATAAACATCTATGACTCGGATACAAAGGTCGCTCGTGGAGAAATAGTCTGAAAAATGAGAGTTCAAAAAAACGCAATTACTCTTATTTACTTTGTCAAATCACGAGTTTTTCTGACTACACAAGACTTTAGAAGGCTTAATTCTGCAATTTTTATTAGTTGTTATTAAAAAAAACCCAGTTTTTTTTAGAATTTTTTTTTCCACAAGGGCACACAAAGTTTATTCCTACCAGGGTTCGCACCCGGAACTCATTGGCACAGAATATGGGGTCACTGTCACTGATCCAATCGTCACGTTTATAATGTAAATACTAATGCGATTACAACTGTACACTGGAGCCTCGATCAGAGCTAACGGCGTAATTAGCATGCCATTACTTCCAGTCACCTCATTCAGCATAATAATTTATAATAACAAACATTGTATTATTAAATGTCTTTATTATCCCAAATTTTCTTATTTTTCCAAGTGTTCGTTACGAAGTCCTTTTTATATCCACCGCCCCATTTTTCCGTAGCCAAGGACACGCCACTCTTCAAACTATGGTAAGATGATTATGACCCATGATGACGTTCATGATTACGTCACCGATCTGAATAATATCTGTCTATCGACTAATTTGAACGATAAAAGAATAAGCTCAGGCTATGGTCAAGTGAAGCCGCAGGCAACAATTAGTCACTAATAACTATCCCTCGCTTCTTCATATTAATCTTCCCGATGTTTTATTGTTTTAGCAAGCTATACTATTCTTTAACGCTTTCGAGTTTTGAGTTTAAAATATTCGACGACCATCTTGGGTATTTCAAAATTTCGCTCATTTCAGAAAAGTTACAGCTAGTAAACAGATTAATAAAAACAACGATACAAAAGATACTCATTTAGCAGGTTCAATTACAAATTAATTGTCCAAGATTCTCTACAATATTCCCCCTGGAATCATTCAATCGTCGTTTCATTTTGTATCTATAGATTGTTGTTAAACAAACTTAATAGATATCTTCACCTCATAGATAATATACCTTTATTTCACGGATTTAAATGTATCACCAACGATTTTTGTTGAGGTTTTGTGTTCCTAATCATCGGTACTAAAATAGTACCAATTAAAAGGTTAAAATAATCATAATATCCATATTTCTCTGTGAAATGATATTCCAAACAATTTTCTTTTGATTTTGGAAATATTTCTTAGAAGTTTTAATTACGCCAACTGGCATAATTAAAAATATATATTCAAAAATACTAGACGTACTACAACTACGACGCTGTATTTGATACTGCTTCAAGCTTGTATTAATCTTTGCATTTTGTATTATAATTGTTAGCTTCACTCCTGTGTTTTGTGGGTGTCACTGTGTAATCAGAGTTACAATCCATAATTTATTTTATTAAGTAAAATTGTACTACATAAATATGAATTAATATTTCTAAAAGTGACATCTAGGTATTGTGACTTAAAACACGGAGTACATGAACATGTGGCACTAATATAGTTTTATATTAAATGCCACAGATGGCGTTATGTTAAGCATTGTCAATTAAAGGACTGGAGTTTGTGGTTGCTGATCAGATAGCGGTCTCAGGTTGGTGATCTGTGGGCTCAGGGCTGCAGTGGTTGTAACACAAAGCAGTTTAAATGAAATTATCTCCTCGTAGCACTATGCCATCATAGCCAGGGACTTGTCCCAATTTTTACAAGATGATGAGTGTCAAAGAAGCCGTCCAGCGCAAGGATAAGGCGACCTCACAAAATAAAAGAATATGTATTTTAGGCTAAAATATTGGTTTATGAATCGGTGTTAAAAATAAAAAACAAACTTAAGTAAGAAACTTAAATTATTATTTAATCAAAATGAATAATCTGTAAAAGCACCCCGGACATTAATCACACATTGGAAGCGGTTTTTAGTGCTGAAAATCAACGTGTTGATATCTTCCTGTGGGATTATGTTCCAAGTACGACGGAGATACTTAAAATCAGTGCCACGCAGTGCGGTCAGCACATTTTCCCTCTCGTAAAAAATAAGTAAAAAAAAAGTTAAGCGGTTTTATTGTAAAGAAACATAATAATGATGCAGATAATATACTAAAAGCTAAAATTAATTACGTACGTAATTAATTACGTAGGTACCAGGTACCTCCTCAATATAAGGCATTGATCAGACTAAAACAAAATCGTGGGGCAAAATGGTTCGTTCTGTGAGGTCGCAGGATGAGAGTGATGGATTTACTTTTACACAGATTTTGTACAAGTTGTCTGTTGAGAAGGAACATCCAAAGAATATATGAAAAAAAATTCGACGCGCCTCACGATTTTATTTAAATCTGATCAATGCCCTATATTGATGAGGAGAGTGCTGTGGTGACTAGTACCTTGTTTTGTGTACGTGTGGAAAATGCCCAGACGCCAACCGCCATATCGAGGGCACGACACAGCGGTTATGTGGGGCTTGCTCCCACTAAAACCCACACGACGACCTCCTTGAACCCCGTTGCCCATCGGCGGGAGTCGCGCGAGCATTCATTACCGCGATGTGGGCGGGCTTTGCCCCGTTCTCCACGGGCCTCTCCTGTCTGCAGAACGTCTTGCTCTACGTGTCCTTCCCGGAGCAGCCCCTTGGTTGTCAATAAAACACATTGTTCAGCCAAAAATATTTTATTTAAGCGTATTTATAATCTTTATATGATCAATGCTGATATATTATTAATCTTTAAATCTAATATATTTTATGGCTTTCCCTTCTACACGCTATAATTCATTCAGGTAATTCATAAAAAACTTACAACAGTCTTAACGATAAAGCCTTTTATTGCAAATATTCAATGGCCGAGCTCATTTCTACGAGATGATTTCTAAGCGGTTTAAAACCGCTTAAATTATATGATAAAATAATTTACATATGACTTACCCCTGACTCATTATGCAACTTGCAGACGTCAAGCGATAGCGATACGCACACGAGGGCGACGCACTCGTTTACCGGTGTGCGCGTCGCGCGCTCGGGGTTGACTCCCCCCCCCCTCCTCCTCCTCCTCCCCCCCGTAACGTAACACATTTTTTTTACTTCTCAAAAAAAAATGTTTTGTTAGGTAAGTTTCATTCTCAGCGTGCGATATATTTGTATATATTATCACGGCCGTATTCCATGCAACACAACCAACCCGCGTTAGGCCAGTGTGGTGTAGCCTAACCCCTCATTTTGACTCGGGGACTCGTGCCCTGCAGTGCGGCAATAGAGTCGTCCTGATTGTTCTTGTTGATGATATGATATGATGGTGATACCATACCATATACAAAAACTGAAAATCTGATAGAAGAAATCTAGATGGCGCTGTCTCATAACCGGAAAGTAATATAATGACAATACACAGTGATTATTATTATACTGTCTTTCATTATTCAACATCATCATCATCATCATCATTCATCATCAGTCATCATCACCAGTCCGTGCAAACCGACTACTAGACATGAGCCTCCTCCTCAAAAGGGGGGATTTGCATTAATCTCCACGCTCAGCAGGCGTCTTGGAGATCGCAGTATATTTTGATTGAATAAGAATAACACTGCTGACCCTTATCCTGGCTGGCTGGCTGTCCTTGGCTGGTGTTCACAGTAGTCACGGGAAGAGATATAACGATGCTATTACTATGCCAACACGACACAGCAAAGTGTCTTTCATTATTAAAAACCAAAAATAGTGTACATCCTTTTTTGTATCAATAATTAGTAATAATATTCTTAATAATATTCTGGACACTTTTCACACACATCCTGTCTAACTAGGATTCACTGTATCTTGGGTATTAGATAACTGTATAAATACTTATACAGATAATTACTATACATAAATAGATATGTCCACGATTCGGATATAAACATTTGAGTTCATCACACAAAGCTTGTCCCACCAGGACTCGAACCCGGGACTCACTGGCGCAGAAAGTAGGGTCACTGTCTACTGTGCCAAGTAGTCGACAATCGTTAGATAATATCTAATAGCATTAGTATGCACACCGATAGATAATTCATTGTCGATACTTTCTTACACCGTTAGATGGGGCTAAACATAAAATTGACTTTAAATTCACAGTAAGGAGCCTCTTGCGCAACTATTACACAATTTAACAAAACACGGTTTTTTATAAATATTTATTTAATTGCCAATAGTTTTAGATACATGTCCATACTTCTGTTTTCACTATGTGGGCATTCTAATCATACCAGAATAATCTAAATTAGTTTAAAAGTGAACTTTGAAAACAACTGACTCCTTTTTTTGATGGTTGTGTAAAAATGTATAATGATGTAAACAAATAAATTTTAATACTTTGATTCGTATAAAGCCAGTAGGACAAAATTATTTCTCGAAGTAAAATAAGTTGTTTAAATTTAAAACCTTCTGTGATACAGTGGAATATGTCTACCACTTGTTAGTGAAATGTGCCAGACCGAACAGAGAAAGAGAAACTATTGGATTGTGTTAAAGTCAACCTCATCGATATAGGTGGGGGTTCAAAGTGTATTACCATGCCGTTATAAAATAAAAATGCGTTATAAATGTATAAAATGCGCAGTATGACAATGAATCGTATAGTGAACAATGAGACTACAATTAGTAATATCATTCTAATCAATTATCGTTCAATAATCGCTATCGCTCGACTCTGCAAGATAAATAGTCAGCCGTAGGATGTTGATTTGCGTATTTTGCAGAGTCGAGCGCTAGTCGAACGATGTCCAATCGCTAGTTAAATGACACGTTTATGTAATGTTTGAGTATTTGCACACGGAACGTTTTTTTTTTACTTAAGAGCGCAGCAACTCCTACGCATTGCTTTGGAGCATGTGATAAATAAACTTCTTTTTTACTAAAACCTTTGTAACAATTTTAGGGTTTTACTCAGAATTAAGAGGCGCAACAGCGGCGCCTATGGACAGCAAAGGGTTAATGTCAATTTTATTGTACAATTCGCACACATTGCTCGACTGTTGCAAGTTACGTAATTACAGGGGTGTTTGCGCGGCGACTACTGGCTTTGGTAGCCAGTTCATTAAAATAATGAACTAAGGTCAAAAGCCGTACCTCCGGCGCCAAAATTTACGAAAACATGTTATGTGGTCTCTTACAACTTTGTCTATAATTCCTTGATTGAAATACCAATCAGTTTGGATACTACCTCAATAGGGTCGTCTTTTTTATTCCTGTGGTCCGACCATAACACATCCCAAACTCTAGTGTGCTCGCCTATCAAATGAATAACAAAGAGTGTCTTTATTCAGACAAAACAATGAATAAACACGCAAGCGAGAGAGCGACGAAACAATAAACACCCCTCCCCAGGTGCCGGATGCGGGTAGTTATTAACCAGTATACTCGAATAATATGTTTTATCCTAAAAATTTGTTCACACGCCGCCATTTTGTTAGAAAAATATCTTAAGGCCAATTCCTTCTACAAATATGTTTTCGAGAGACCCAACTTAAGGCCGACTGCATCTTTTTTTTTTAAATATTTCTAATATTTTTTTTTATCTGTTGACAAATACTATTCCCTAGTAATATCTCGTAGAAATAAGCTTTTAACAACTGTTTCATATGCACAGTCACTAGCACGGTTGGCATATCGTAAGCAAAGCTCAGATCACATGATCAAACTCCATCTGAAGGGTTTCATGGTTTAACCGTAATCACACCTTCTCACGGTCCATCACCAGCTCGGTGACGTTGTGCATTTGAAAAGATCAATAGGCTGTTGTAACTTTTGAAAAATTAGACCTTCGCTAGTATACATCCACTGGGCCGAGCCATATGATCTTTCATCAACGAGTTTGTACTTATTGCAATAATAACTTTCCTCTATGTTTTTTTTTAGTTTTAAAAATAAAACATGTTACTATAACGATTACTATAAAAATACCATCTCTTAATATTTTCCATTTTACCGAAATTCGCACTTTACTTTCTCCTATATATTTTTCAGATTTGTTTCGTCTTTAGCAATATAGAATCGTTTGCACATCGATGGGTGCAAAGCAAATAATTTAAGTATCAGCCGTAGCTTGAACTGTTTAGAAATTACATTTTTTTTTAATGAATATCCCATTCGCAGACTTTATACAAAACGCTAGTTTTATACAGTACGAAACGATACCATTATATACGTCATCGGGTGACTTCGTCAAACCGATCGTCGCCGAATAAATTGCCACTATAAATTTATAAGTCCATAGTCAACTAAAAATCAACCTTATTCACAGTGTTAAGTTCCACAATTTAATATTGACATTTGTCAGTTTGAAGCTCGAAACCGTACGAGGCCGCTCCAAGTGGCAACATGTAGGCGTGGAAGCAGGAAATACGGTTGCGTCAAGAGAGCAGATATATTGTTGGAGACTCTGTATCGTGTCGTACTGCAATAGAGAGTCAACAAACGCGGGAAAAGCACTCTCGTACCTCATAACCTTGACGTTCGTCAGATATAATCGCGGAACGAGAGTGTCGCCAAGTTTAAAAATGAGAATTCTTGAAAACGTAATTTCAGGTGATTTAAAGGTAAGGCTTAATTGCTTAAACTTAATATTTTCTCCTCAGTATACAAAATAATTTTAAATCAAAATTCCGTAATCAAAACTTACAAAGAGACTTAGTAATAGCTTAATGTAAATACATATAAAACAAGTACGATTAAAGTATTGAAAATATTTGAAAATATTAATTTTCACTACAAATCTGGGACTTGTAAAATGTTAAGTGCAATAATTAAATGACAAATTTGATCATTATCAGGCCAAATTTGATCATTATCAGGCCAAATTTGATCATTGTTTGACCAAAATTGATGATTAATATTAAAATATATATTATAAACAGAATGCTTAAGCTTACCACTAAAATATTACATCGTATCTCTAACATAGTATAGACGCTAACGCAGAACCATTTTCTTATTATCAATCAACCGTTTTCTTATTAAGTTAACTTCATTCCGCCATTTCGTACAAAACCTATGCTACAGTCATGACCTTGGCGGGTCGACCTATCTAGATCCCTGTCTTTTCAGTCCCACAACTTGAAGATATGAATAAGAGGATCAAAATAAGGGCTCAATGATGATACCCTGTCGTAAATATTGTAGATGCACTAATTAAAACAATAACAGTAAAATGGCAACATTGAGTACAAGCAACGAACGATGAAGTTTTAAATGAACTATAATTACACATCCGCTACATTTCAAACTGATCTATATACAATTTTAAATCACTTCGGGTGACAGTAAATAAATTGCATTAAGCGTCTAGCACCATTCATTTATATAAAGTATACTTCAATTTAACATAAAATTATTAACCAAAATAAAAGAAACAGTGAGAAGAACAAACTAACAAACGGCATCGAGATTTTCTATTAATCAATTTGTTCTTTAGAATTATCCAAAACAATAATAAAACATGGGACTAGTAGAAATGTATTGCGTTTTATAGATAATAATAGATATATATACCAAGAGAAAACTAGTACATACAAATCTATACGAATAATTATTAGATATATAACTATATACAATGACATTACATGCATATAAAAAATCACACTGTCGCGCGTGACACGATAGACCAAAACGCTTTATCCGACATACACTCGGCCCACACGGTACAGGATAAACATCAGCAATCCACACGGATACCACTAAATATAACATTAAGAGGGTAACTTCAATACAACTTGGTCGTATTACGTCAAACATCGTATGTACCACTTGCGCAGTTAAAGACTCGGATTAAAAATGGCGCCTCATCAGAGCTCTGTCTGCAACAAAAACAGCACAAAAGTCATTACGCTTAACGCAACGCTCGAATGGCTGTTTTTTTGTCGTTATTACCGACGGTGTAAACGCAGACAGCGACAAAGTGCGAGCGAGAGGTATATAGAGATGACGCCATTTTAAATCCCATTCGTTATCTGCGCGTAAAACGTCACAATTTGAGCCTCAAACATCTACATTGTACTTTAAAGACCTGTATAAGTGAAACTCCATGAAGAAACATGTTTTATTGCGAAAAATCTATTACAGCACACTTCTAACACCGAGATTGATAAAAATTGTTTAAAAAAATTCAGTTTTTTTTTGTGTGTCGTCAAATGACACAGACTGTGAATTGCACGATCAAGATTGTCAATTGAGTTCGAAATTCAAACTGTTCCCCGATGACAAATATGTCAAAGTACGAATGCGTTCAGATATTCTTAGGATGGCGGCTTATTCGCGAACGGAATGCCTGGCTTAATGAGCAAACTCTTCTGCGTGGGGTCGTAGTAGCCTGCCAGGTAGTACACGTCATTGTTGTCGTACACCAAGTTGTACCTGGCGGGGTCGTCGCCCATGCGCTCCCGGTACTCCGCCAGAGGCAACACCTCGCATTTGTGCGAAATTGTTTGCACTTCGTTCTCGTCCGTGTGCGGAGATTCAAACAGGCCACCCTGTAAATTCAAGCAATGAATTTCATTAGCAATTCAAGTCTTAGGCGTGTACCGACACCAAACACCATGTAATATAGCAAGAGCGGTATAGTTAGTCGTAGTTAAATCTTCTTTGTTAAAAATAGAAAAAAAAAACAAATAAAATAAAGACAAAAAAATAAAAAGGTCAGAAAAAATAACACATAAAAATGGAAAAATAATCGACGTTGCTGCAAAAACACAGCAGCAGATATTTTATTAAAAAAAAACACCTGTCACCTGTTCTACACTCCGCGACAAAAGTATAGACCACCCCCCTAATTTCGTAATATTCAATGTTAAATTGTAGA